>JAQGCS010000039.1:0-46264 GCA_034702105.1 Fuscozetes fuscipes
AACAGAACCTAATGTGTTGTTGGAGTCATCCTCTTATCTAAGGAAAGATAAGTTGCTCTCAAACCAGACTTACTTAAGTCTATTAACTGAAACCATTCTATTCTATTGTTATAATTGTCTGAAAAAGTTTGGCACAACTTATAGTCTGCGATAAGAGAATCTGTTTTGTGTCAGTTCCTCATTATCTCAATCATAATAATTGGTTCTCACAATGAATGCCGTCAATGACCACAAAACACCCATTAAATTGTATTAAATACAATTCAATATTTTTTGCAAAACAATACTCATAGAAAATAAGTTATCATTTTTCCAATAAAATTATTTTATCGAAGGATTATATTATTTTTGTGTTTTGGTCACAATTTTCTCTAAGGCTATACTTATCTATTATGGCATAACTCATAAGATATAATTTTCTTTGAAATTCAAAGTCAACTCTTATCTGATATTTTGTGCATCGCTTCAATCGAGTGATAATTATCGATTAGAATTCAGTTTTTGATCATTTGATAATTCATTGAACAAAAATAAGATAAAATTGTGGGAATAGTCCCAAAGAATGTTAAGGCCGTTCTTTGTTCAATAAGTTTAATAAATTACATATTTTTTCATTATTTATAAATTAGACAAATGTTGTAGAGATTGTTGTATAGATTGAATAGATTTGAGTAAAAGCACTCCATATTATAAAAACGACAGTTTTGTATCTAATGATAATAAAAATATTGAGTCAAAAAGATCTCAAAAGTCATTAAAACACACATTAATACAAATACTGATTAGATTTTATACAAAAAGAAAACATTAATTTTTGTATATTTTATGTCAAAAATCATTAAATAAGTAAAAACTTGAGAAATGCTTTTATAAGAATTTTGAAAATTATTGACAAACGAATGATTATTAAAATGTAATAGATGCATAATTAGTTGTCGTCATCGCCTTTATGTGACTGGTTTTGGACATACATACAGGACTGCAACACACAAATCGAATTCAAATAAATTGCATTAAATCTGAGTATTTTGTTCGTGGCTTCTCTAAACTTTCCAATAATCAATAAGTGGACTGCATTTCTATTAAGCCTAGCGTTTGACTAGTGGTGAGAGGGGTCAACACCATTAAACAGCTGCTTCTTTAGCCTTATTGTCGTTGATATAACCATTAGGTTTGTCTCGCAATGGATGTGCGATCACAACAGTGCTTCCAATAGGGGACTCACACGGCATCATCGATGAGTAGAGCGGAGTTTCACCCATTTTGTGGGCTTCGAAAAGAGGTTAATCGACTCATTTATTAGGGTTTCATATTTAATAATAAAAACAATAATCAGATTGAGTTCAAGACTTACCACAACCCGCATAGTCTCTCGTGTATCGCATTTTGCATGAATTATAGAGAGGACACGACGGACAGAAACAGCACATTATTAGGAATATCGCAAACACCAGGCATACCAACGAAACGGTGGCTGCGATCATAAATGCCAGACTGAAAGCCGCAAGAATACGTTAATTGAGTTTAACAAGTTCCAAATTAGTCATTAAAACAAAGAATTGGATTGAGGTTAGGGACAAGAATCGGTTTCTCTGTTGGAGACAAACAATGGCTTTACTTCTGATCGATTTCATAAATGCTTGTCGTAAGGGAAGGACAGCATCGGTTATCATAGCAGCACTCGGTATGTTGTTTTGGATTATGACCTGGACATTCATAGTAATTCTTATTGCGAGAGTCCAATTTAGTGGTCGCAGTTTCCCTTAACGGACAATAAGTGGTCGCATTTGATAAACAAATTACTGTTAAAAAAGTTGAGGCAAATAAAGCCAAACAAGAATTCATTGTTAACTCCGACATAGTTTTATTGATTTTTCGTTTCCATACAATAGTGTTTTTGGGCGGTCTCTCCAGAAGATGCTCTCTTTTGGAGGTCTCGCACAACACATGTTATCTCAACAGGAATACAATAATTTAGAGTTCAAATAATGTAATCGAATCAAAAACACAACTCTATGTCTATATTCCTATCATTTCAACAGATATTCTCTAAACACTTGTTTTCATATTTCAAGTAAACAGAAAATGTTTTCCAATAAAAGCCATGAATTAAAACTAATATTCTCTAAAATATACACAATTTTGGTATAAATTTTGCAAAACTATTGAATATAAGGAACAAACTCTTTATTACTATTATTTTTATTTAACCCATTATTGAATTCCCAGGAGCTATTAAAACCATGAAATATGAAGCCTTTAAACTAATGCATAATTACATAAATGGGTAGAATTGTTAATAACATTACAGATATAATATATTCCTATCGATTCTGTCCGACAAACACATAAAAACTCCAAATGTTTTCTACTAAAGTGGTTTTGACACAAAATATTCTCCAAATAATTGACTAAATTAATTGATAATTGAATGAAATTCTGATTAAAAGAATCATAAGTTTAATAATTGTTTGAATGATTAGATTTGCAGATATGATGTTATGCTGTTCTCCCGCATCCAAACAAATGATGAATAAGTTTTTGCTTTTGGAAAGCCTTTAGTTAATCCAGTGCTGTGTCCCTGATCTAAATCGAATAGCAGGAGACCTACTCTACTCTGTTCTAATCGAATAAACAGATTATTCAGACGACAAACGGTTGGCTGTCGTAATGAAGTGAAAATTTTTTGCCTGTAATGCGATTGTCATCAAAATGTTTAATCAAATCTTTGACATCCATTTCAATTTCAATTTCAATTTCTTTAAGCAAACAAATCTATTAAAATTAATTGAACTTTCTTATTCAATTAGTTCTGTTCCTCACTTCTATATATAGTAAAGTTCACTTATCTATCGGTGTTTTTAAAGTTGGAAATAACTGTATCATGAATTTCAAGGTATGCTACGAACTAATTGATTATGAATTGCTTGTAAACACTGATAATTAGAATTAATTTTCGTGTTCTTTCGTTTGAACTTATTTTTATTTTTGAATTACTCAACTGTTATAACATTTTTTAAAAATTTTGAACGAATTATTCACTTTTGTCGACAGATTATTCATATGACAGCTCTTGTCATCGAATTTCAAACTTTTCTGTAGTTTTCGACAAATGAAACAAAATTCTTCTTCAGTCAAAACCTCTAAAAAATTCTTCAAAATATTATAGATTTTATATTCAAACAATTCATCATTTTTTTGAAAAATGACAAAATTTGTGTCCGAAATGACAGACAATGAAAAGTGTAATAACTGTCACAACAATAGTCCCAAAGGATTAGAAAACCGAGAATTGATTTTGAAAATTATTGAGGACAAAATCAAGGGCCAAGATTCTCTGCAAAATGAGTGGAGAAATAGTGACACCGACTCCGAAGATGGGAATATCAAGTGTTGCTCCGTTTGCAAAAAGAAATACACTCCAGATATGAAAATTATGCACACAACTAATGAAAAGTACAAACCAGTGGACAGCCCTTCTATCAATCCTGCAAACAATTATGGCTCCATTAATCCTGTTGTTGTCATCAATGTTTTCAAAGATGAGAATCAAGAACAAATAGAAAAGGGAGGTATTATCAACGAAGCCTTCCTTAATGAAGACGAAACTCGTTTCGACTTAAAGATAATTCCAGAAGTTCGCGAAGAAATTGAACTTCCAAGTGGTTCACTCAAAGTTGACATTACCTCAGATATGGCTGTCGGACATTCGGATAAATGGAGGACTTCATCAAAAAGATCAATGTCTTCGATGAAATCGCATAATTCGTTGCGCATGAAATCATTGGACACTCGAAGAAGATCCTCAGCCATTACCTCAAATGCCAGCGAAAAAAGAAGGGAAAGTATTCGAAACATGCTTTTTGGTGATCCGGAGCTATCCCTTCGGCGCTTCAGTCAAGATATCAGAAGTACTGCAGACAAGAATGAATTTGATGACGAATATGAAACATATAAAGTGATTTTCCTTCAAGTGTTTGTGCCTTTCCTTATCGCTGGTAAACATTTGCATAAATAATCCACTTTTCAGAAATTTTGCCATTAAATCAATTTAATGATGTTTCAAACTTTTAAGGTTTTGGGAATGTAGGGGCCGGACTCATCTTAGATCATGTGCAACACTGGGAAGTTTTCCAATCAGTGACAGAGCTATTCATTTTAGTCGCTTCGTATGATTTATTGCTTTTCATTCGAATAATTGAATATATTTTTCAAGTTTTTAATTCAAATCTATTGAATGTAATTTACTCTTAATATATTCTTTAGGTTTCTTGGCTTCAAAGGAAATCTCGAAATGACATTAGCGGCCCGACTGTCTACTCAAGCTAACCTTGGCAATTTAGATAAGCCAAGTCAACAGTGGAATATGGGAATGGGCAATATCATTTTGATTCAGTGCCAGGCAATAGTTGTGGCCCTTTTAGCTGCGATGATCGCTATTATAGTCAATATAATCAAAGAATGGAGTTTCCAGGCTGACCACTGCCTTCTTATCTGCGCCACGAGTCTGATAACTGCATCGATAACTGGACTATTTTTGGCAATTCTTATGATTATTGTGATTATAATTGCCCGCAAGACTGGCGTAAATCCTGATAATTGCAGTACACTTATTGCTGCCTTCTTGGGTGATATCTCTGCTGTATTGCTGTTAGCCCTTTCGGCTAGACTTCTTTATATGGTCAAGCATATGTTTTGGGTGGCACCAACTATAATTACTATCTTTCTGGTTATTTTGCCTTTTTTTATATGCATAGCAAAAAATAATGAATACACTAAAGATGTTATACATAAGGGATGGTATCCCATTATAATAGCAATGCTTATCTCAAGTATCGGTGGTTTTATCTTCGACTTTGCTGTTAGTCTTTTCGAAACAATAGCTATATTCCAACCCATTATAAATGGAGTAGGAGCTAATTTAGTAGCTGTACAGGTATAACCATAAACGAAGGAAATATACAAATACCTAATTGAAGTAAACTCTATTAAAGGCAAGCAGAATTTCAACGTATTTGCATCAAAGGTGTTCTTTGGGTGAAAAGCCGCCCAACACTAAACTCAATACAAATATATGTCAATTACCTCAAAATGTATTCGTCGGCTCGAGTTTAGTCCTTAAATTAAATTGCATTGTTATCAATCTAAGTTCAATTTCAATGCAGATACTAATGTGAGAACTGCCCGACTTTTGCTGATGATGGTTGTGCCAGGACATATCATTTACATTATAACAATTCGATTAGTGAAGCCAGAAGTAGCTCTGACTATGCCCTTCGTCGTCAGTTATCTTTTGGTGGCTGTAATTCAGGTATCAATACTGCTATACATCGCTCACGTTTTGGTACCTTTGCTTTGGACTAAGAAAATAGACCCTGACAACAGTGCAATTCCAGGTATGAGATTTAAATGATCCAATGAATTGATGGCACAAATTTGTGAATTAGGTATTATGGCAACTGGAGATCTGATAGGAACTGCTCTGTTGACCGCTGCGTATATGCTTTTGGTCACTATTGGAGACCCGAATGCACTGAACAAACAAAAAACAAACGAATATAAGTTATGAACTTTTCTCAACTCATTTATCGTTCAGTTATTAAATGTAAATATAAATTGAGATTCAATTGTAAAACGAATCTCTTTGTCATAGATTTCATTAAATGGTTTACAATTACTTTTGCAAATACTTTTCGGATACAAATCAAATAAATCAAACTTCAAGTGATTTTTTGTCTTAAGTTGAGTGCAATTCGATAAGTGTTGGCTCCAAAATGATATGGTATACAGTTGTATCGTCTTACACCAGGGATGCCCAAAGGGGGTCCACCTTTTATCCCCTAGAGTCGAAAATTTTGGCAACCCCCGCCCCCATAGAATTTTGCCAAAGTTTAACATTACAAAGAGCTGAAAAATGTTCAAATTTTTTAACTTAGTCCCCCTTAGTATTTTTCGTCGATTATTTGCATTAAAAATTGGTTTTTAGTTATTTTTGAAAAAACTACCCCTAGAAATTTTTGGTCTTCAATAGGCTAGACCGCCTAGAAATGTCGAACTTGGGCATCCTTGATTTGACACGGAAACAGTAATCATAATTCTGCTATTTAAACATCTGCCAGTTGTTTAGTACACTCAGTATCCAACATTAAATTAAATTTTGATTCTAGCAGATTATTTATCATAATCTTGTCTCCATAACATTTTGCACCTTTGTTTTTAACAAATTTCATGATAATAATTGAGGGGTAAAAGAATATTTCAGATATTATTTGACATTTATTTGATGATAAAAGCCATAATATATATTGGGTTTAAATGATTCATTAAGTTGAGAGCTTATTCATTAAGCCTTAAGTAAATGAAGTTTTATTGCTCTCAAAAATGTTTTGCTTCGATTATTTTCATTGATTTATCGTTTTCTCCAAAACGATAGTTTTGTTTCGAATAATTCTTGAATTTAGAAAAACAATAATACAATGTAAGGTATAAGAGATATATTCTGACATCACTTGTAATGACGCAAAACTTGAAATTTTTTGAATATTTTTCTTCAAATATACATAATTATAAAATTAATCGAATAGTTTGTTGAAAATATGAGATATTCTTAGAAATGAAAGTTGTTTTCAATATTAATGTGAGTTTCAAATAGTCGTTAAAACATTTCAATCGATGCAAAAATTCTTTTGAAATATTCTTAACGATAAAAAACGAGTCGTTATGTGGTTTGAGTGAACACTGGATGGGGTTCTGCATAAGTGTAGCATTTGCTTAACACATGTGACATACCTAATTAGCTTGCACGTTTCATAATGCAATCAAATTCTTTGTATTATTTTTTAATCCTATTTATAAGTTATTGGAGAATAATTCTGAGAAAATACGCCCTAAAGGGGACAGAATATGAGGGAATGGTAGTTAGATCAGCCAAGAGTCATCCACAAATAACTCACATTTAAAAGAGAGTTGAGATGATAACATTTTATCTATCATACTGTTAAACTCAAACTGGACGCGGAGGTCATATTGAAAAAGATGACTTTTTTTTTATTAATTTCGAACCCATTACTAGATTTGAGTATAACGTTAATTTTGAGATGAACTTGTACACCAATTTTTGATATCATTTATATGAGAAGGAACCAGAGAAACCGATAAGCCTATTGGCTAGAACAATAAGTAAACAAATCAAAGAAAATTAAAAATGAGATTTCAATTTGAACTATCAGTAAATAGTTTCACTGTACTTTTTCTATGTCCAGTTTGAGTTTAATAGGTGCGATAATTTTCCCATATATTGAATTTACTAAGCGGTGCAGTGAAGTTGAGTACGACTATAATAAAGAGGTTGTGCTGTAGTTTAGTTGACGTATGGCTAAAAGTAGAGGTATTTTGATGTGTGAGCAGACATATAACGACCGCAACGATTGGTTTCAGTGTAGACTTGAATGAGGTCTGCAGTGCTCTACGAAAATGTAAACCATTTGGAAATGACTTAAATCTATTGAATACCGCTTTAAATCTAATTAATGGTTAATAATCGATATATTATTAAACTATTTATTTTTCTAATCCTCTCAACGGATGTAAATATTAGTTAAATTGTATTTATTTATTAACTAATCGGCGATTAAGTCGTTACACAAATTTCCACCATTTATGGGCTGATCATAAGGTAAGCACTCAATTGTTGTCCCATTTGTTCACTGATTAGATCCGACGATAATCTCTTCCGTCGATTAGATTCTCCGAATATTAGACAAATTCTATTCAAACCTTTGGCCATATTTTATATGTAATTGCATTCAATCGATTCGTAATAATTGTATTGAAGAATGGATTCGCCGACAAAGCAGTTCTTTTTCGGCGATGAAGTGCCGACACATCCATCAGTAGATATAATAATCGACGTCCAACACGAGGGCTACAATGGACCTGACTCAGAGGTTGAGGTGTTTGACTACAGCAGTGGCCACAAGTATTTTCACTACACTAACGGTTGTCTCAATGGCGCCATAACTCCTGAATCTAAGAACTCATCGAATGCTTCACTCATATCATCGAATGGAATCGTCAAAGAAATTGATTTCAAAACTCTTCATACAATCGCAGAGAAACCTTTTCCTCAGAAACCTGATTCTCCCAAACATCCGCCACACTATCAGCTCAGTATTACCCGAGAAGAAGACCTCCTCACGACCAGCGTTCAGGTATTCATTGCATTCATGATCGCTGGCTTCGGCAATGTGGGCGCTGGCCTTATCCTGGATAACGTTCAGCATTGGACTGTCTTCGTGTCGATCAGTGAAATGTTTGTTTTGGTGCCGTCGCTGTTGGGTCTAAAGGGAAACCTTGAGATGACAATGGCTGCCAGACTGTCCACTCACGCCAACTTGGGAAACATGCTAGACTGGAAACAGACTTTGAAACTAGCCAAAGGCAATCTGGCACTTGTCCAATGTCAGGCAACTGTCGTCTCATTTCTCGCAGCCATCATTGCTATCATATGGAGTATTCCTAACAAAGGAATAGATGTCGACAATTGTCTGACATTATTGTCCAGTAGTCTGATTACGGCAAACGTCGCTTGTTTTGCATTGGGTGCGTTCACTGCTCTAATTCTGTGCTCTCATGACTAATGTTTGTTGTTTACCTCACTCATTAGGTGTATGTATGATATGTATTATTGTCTTTTGTGACAAGATTCACATCGACCCGGGTATGAACCTGTCATTAAATGCTTTAGTTGCGTAATGCAATCAATCAATTAATTAATATATTCGCCACTTTTGCCGTCTGATAGACAACATCGCGACCCCAATCGCTGCCTCATTGGGTGACGTAACCACTGCCGCTCTGTTGGCCTGTTTTGCACAACTCATATTCAATCATACAAAATCGTCGAATGGCTTTCCCTACATATCCCTCACAATCATCATATTCTTTATGTCACTCCTCTTTTTGTGGCTTTACATTGCTAAGAATAATGAGTACACTAAAGAAGTGGTGGCTAGAGGTTGGTATCCGGTGATCGCAGCCATGTTCATCTCCAGTTGTGGCGGTTTTATTCTCGATTATGGAGTTCTTCTCTACGAAAGAATTGCTTTATTCCAACCGATTATCAATGGGTTTGTCCGCTTACTAACACTTTTATTTGAAATAACTCATTGAATGTTAATTGTGTGCAGAGTTGGCGGCAATTTAGTGGCCGTCCACGCGAGTCGAATATCAACATCATTGCATAGGTATGGTAAGCCAGGTGTGTTGTTCCCTGGATTTCAGGCGTTTACGTCACCGATTCAGGCATTCTTTTCCAACAAAGGTATTGACTAATCGATTGGTTTTCTGTTTATTTACTGTTTATGTATTGTTGTAGACATGAATATAAAGACTTCTCGAATCCTTCTACTGATGGCAGTGCCGGCGCACATCACTTACGTGATTGTTATCAAATTAATTGATGAAAGCGATAAAATGCAATTAACTGCTCCGTTCTTCATATTCTATCTGTTCTTCGCTTTACTTCAGGTATGAAATGAATCGAATTTTAGTTTTTATGTTTTGGCACACATTTGGCTGCAATCGAATCACATTTTCTAATGTTTTTATTGTTTGAGATGTGTTTTTGACATTTTG
Organism: Fuscozetes fuscipes; assembly: GCA_034702105.1. NCBI lineage: Eukaryota > Metazoa > Arthropoda > Arachnida > Sarcoptiformes > Ceratozetidae > Fuscozetes > Fuscozetes fuscipes. Next base: position 9,637 of record JAQGCS010000039.1, read on the forward strand.
TGGAACCACTCGAACAATGATAAACAGATGAATTGTGTTCTCGTCTCACATCATATGATTGATAGCAAGTGTTTTGAAATTAAAATAAAATTATTTGTCATTCAAAAGGTATCGCTATTACTATATATGGCATACAATTTGGTTCATATTCTTTGGCTAAAAGAAATCGATCCCGACTCTTATGCAATACCTCTTCTCACATCCTCTGGTGATTTTTTGGGCTCTGCTTTCCTTCTGATTACTTTCAAAATTTTGTCTCTAATCGGAGATCCCAATTCTCTGAGGCCGGCCGACGGCTAATTATTACTGATTTTAATTAATCTTAATTTCCGGTTCTTTTTCTATTGATTTTAGTGGAAGACAAACAAATTAATCCATATATCAGTTATCAGTTATTTAGTTAGTCCTCTATTTCTGATAAATTTTAGCGTTTTATCGATCAAAGTCTAAATTCTTTTATTTTGAATTTCAAATATTTTTCAAACAAATGTAAACTCACTTTTTATTGAATATAAATAACAAAATTCGTTTTTTTAAACTCAAGACAAATGTTTGATTAATTTATTTCGCAATCAACTCGTTATTCACTTTTGTTGCCAAAGGATTCGAGTCTTTTGGGGTTTAATTTTAATGTAAATCTCAAAACAGACATTAAGTGTGTTATTAAAAGTCGGAACAAAATCTGTTGTAATATGAAATTCATTTTCCTTAAGGATTGAAATTCGAGTACTTTTTTGTTAGTCTTTCTCTTAATTTAAGAGAAGTAAAGAATAGTTTCTTATCAGTGCTGTGATTAGGAATTTGTTTTTATCCGTTCCTCTGTTGCCGTAAATTAGAGCCAAATTTCGTCAGATGTAAGCGTTCTTTCATCCAAAAGACTAATATTACTCCTGGTCTTTGATTATAAGTCATCTAATTAATGGAGACTCTGAAGAATAGTAATTAGGATTTGTTTGAAAATAATTGGAACTAATTTCCAAAATTGTTGGCAAAATTTTGGCCGCCTTTTAGTTTTTATTTATTTCACTGTTTTTCTCAGACATTGAATGACTCGAATGAAAAACAGATAAACATTCAAAACAGTTAAATGTAATTATTATGACTTGAAATGTCCTGAATGACCTTGTATTCTGTATGCTTAATATTCTTGATCTATTTTTATCAGAACGCTTTTGAAACGTTAATATGTTTTATATTCAAATGACTTTTTGTGTTGCAATCAGTAGTGAATATAATCCAATAATTTTTGAATACAATTGTATTATCGATTGGGAAAAGTCCAGAAACAACCGAATCGATCGATGCTTTCGTAATATTTTTTGTGCGTTTTGTCACAACAATAGCGTTTAAATGAGTTAACTTTGCACTCGAGTCCACCTTTTACTTCAAATGAGATAATATTTCAGTAATAAACCAAAGCTTGAAATTCAAGTCTTTATTCTTGTAATATAAAACCTTTGAAAACTTGTGACGATTTGTGTGAAGATTACTCCATTGCACTGAAATTCTCTGTGATTTGTGTCCACTCTTTTAGTTGACTCGAGTTTTCCATTTATAACTCAGAACTGTATGAACTTTAATTGGAATTTTTGTTAAAAAATCTTTCCATTGAGTTGTTCTCAAAATATTTGCCCCAAAACTCAATTATGAAAAAATACATTTAATGGTAGCTTTTAATCAAAATATAATTACTTTTAAATTAAATATTTATTTAATTATCGATAAAATTTTGATTCACTTTCGGTTTGACCTCATTATACATAATCCCCTAAAACCGATATATCGGAAAATAACGACTAAAGTCCAGGGTTACTCATTAATTCCGTAAATTTTAATTATACAGAGAATTCCCAATAGTTTTTTTTAAGACTTTAACCTAGTAAATAGCTTATTAATCAAATCTATCGATCAAACCTATAATTGCAATGTTATTAGAATAAGATACCCATTATAATCCAACCTATTATAAATGTTCAGGGCGAAGTAATCTAAATTTAAATCCAAATTTAAATCTCAAACGAAGTCTATAAACAATTCTCATTAAAAAATGAAATTTAAAAGCAATTAATTTAAACTACAACTGATAACAATTTTGCTAAACCTAAGGAGGATTAACGACTAATTCACTGTTTAATATTTAATCGCTTAAATAGAAGTGAGAGACTAAATGGTAGTTTCAATAAAGACTGACTGACATAAGTGTAACTTTTGAGTGCAAATCTTTTGCTGAATTTCTCAAATTGTGAAGAATGAAGTGATTATTTGTCCATTTAATTGATAGCTAATTTTGTAAGTTGTTATATAAGATAACTGTTGCTTTATTTATGTTATGATTATTCATTGTGGTAAATTGAGTAATTTAATCTGACACCATATTAGAAAATCATGTTGGTCTGATCAATTTGATCCTACTAAATTTAACTGAATATTTTAAACAATGGTTATTTTGTTTAACTCTTGCAAATGAATGATATAATAATTGTTTCACAATTATCGCCTGACTTATATCTATTTGGTTTTTATCTAAGTATTCGACTCTCAATTCTTTGGTCATAAGTTAGGGTTCTTTACGTCAATCGAATGAAGACTTATTAAGTACATATTACTTTGTACATTGTAGTTATTAAGTATATTGTACTTATTAATATTTGTGGGAACTTTGAATTTGTTTTTTCTGAATTAAAGACAGATTAGTTTCAAAACATTAGTATCGGTTCCGCAAACATTAATCGTCTATTTTTGAATGCATTCCAAAAGCTATTGATTTGAAGAGTTTCTGATAATACGACACAAACTGTCCAAACATTGCATCTATTTTTGTCATTTCAAACAGAATTCCAAATCTACTTTTCAAGTGATTTATCGAAAGTGACGACCAATTGATTTGTTATCGAAAGGCATTTCAATTAGGAATTTGAAACTAATTATAAGTTAAACGAAATTTGATCGAAAATGTGATTTGAGTAAACAAATTGATATTTCACTTGCGCTTAACCTCTGAAATGAACACAAAATTTCCTATCACTCGATATTTTAGAACGCTTTAAAAATAAACTAGATAAAAATAAAATTGTTTAAAGTTGGAACTCTTTGTCAGTTGAGTAATAAATTGATAGATTTATTTGAAAAGTCGTCGAAAATGAAAGGAAGCTCTCATTTAAGTCTAGTTCCGATCCAAAAGTGAAGACAAATTATTTACGGAATCGAATACCAGACCATTATTTGCAAAATTATTCTTTTGAATTGACATCCATCGAGAATCGGTGTCTGAGACACTTCCCTACTATTCTGAGTTCTCTGTTGTGCTGACAATTGAATGGAGTGTAGAATAGAGTTTAATGGGATCTGATTCGGAAGACAAACAAATGATGAGATTTTTCTCACAAATAGAGCGCTGAGTGAAAGCAAAATTGAAGCCATTTATCCATTCATTCATACGAATTGTCAAATAAATGATGAGTTCTTTACAGATATCAACAAATATTTGCCTTAACTCAGGGATCAAATAAAGTATTAATATAAGAAACCAAATGTGAAAATAAAATTAATGGCAATCATTAGTTAGCTATTAAACAGACATTCGATTAATACAATTGACTAATAGACTAATGAATTGGCTTTTTATCGATTTTATCGCTAATTCAATGAAAAATTGCAACTTTTCAAAACACTTTGAGAGTTTGACGCCCTTTAGAATAAATAAGGTCAATCAAGGTCTATATTTTCAAACCTCAGCACTTTTATTAGATTATTAAAATTATTAAGATTATTTATTAAAAGCTAATAAATATAAGGTCTCCAACTTATTAATGTCACATTTCTACCCATGTAATTTAAGATTAACCTTTCTTCTTAAATATCAAGATGAATACAATTTTTAGATAATATTTAAATTAAAGGGGTATAGAAGTTTATTACAATATGCAAAATTATTTAAAACTATCTTGATAGGTTTGTTTTTTTCGAGCTTAAAATGGCAAAATTGAAATTTTTGAATTGAAAACAACAAACAACATATTTTTCCCAAGATGATCTTGTAAAATCATTGGTCTGCTAATTTAAATTTATACATTTCTTAGAGGTTGTTATTATAATAATAGTTTCAAAATCAGAATATTCATAATGAGCAAGTTGTTTATTTTTTAGCGAAATCAACCATGTTTTATTAAGTGACCTGCCACATTTAAGTGATAAAAAATTAGTAAATATAAAGTTGATTAAAATTAATAGAAAATATCATTTTAGTTATTTTTATTATTAATCATTTATCTAAGCAATTAATAATTGAGCACAATCATTTGCTCCAAACTATCTTGTTTGTGAAGTAGAACAAGGTGATTTTATTTTATCAAATGATAAACTTGCATGTTATTTATAAAATATAAAAGTATAAAATAATTCCTATTTGATTAAAGAAAGATCCAGCTTCAAATTTAAGCCTTCCCAAAATAGGGATGTTCTTTAGATTTTTTTTTTAAAAATCTAAAGTACACATTTAGATTTCAGATGAAAAATATCTTGGTAATTTACTATGATGATTAATTAAAATAAACAAGAGAAAAATTTTAAAAAATCTCCTTGGGATTAAAAATAATCAGTTGTTGTATCAAGTTGGTCTGAATATGATATTATACTGTTGGAGATCTAATATATTGATTTTCATATTTATAATTTAACTTGATTTATTAAAATTTGTTTTATTTATATATAAACATTATCATTTAATAAATGTATTGAATTAATGGAATGGCTGATTTTTCCTTCGATCATTTGTTCACTCAATTGACTAAAAATGTGATAATCGAGTGAAGGGACAGTTTTAGCGAATGGCGGAAAAGTAATTCAATTAAAATAAAATGCGAATAATTTTTGGGTAAAATAATGGGAATTTCAGTGGAGTTCTCTGAATAACGAATCAAAAGTGTTGGCAATAATGCAATTATAGAGAAAATAGGAATATAATGGAGAATATTGTGTGCATGTGTTGAGTCCTCGGCGCAAGTCTGCCACCGATGGCGGGCTTCAAATCGCATGACACCAAAGTGGATGTGTTGGCCGACTAACCAAACATCACATCAGATCCAGTGTTCGCCAGTATTTAGTGTTCACTTTATTTGTTGTGTGATATGGAAAGCCACTCTGGATATCAATGAGACGGAGCCTTAAGTGAAGTATAAGTTGGACAAACATTGGGCCACTTGTTCTGAGTAACGATTCTTCACTCTTGAGTTCATCAGTCGTTTGCAAACATGTATTCATTTGGAGTTTTGGTAAGAATTTGATTCTCTATTTTTAACTTAAAGTATTGATTATTCATTAAAATATAGATATATTTCGCTTCAATAAAGTCGACCAAAAATTTAATCTCAAAAAAGGTCAAAAGTGTAATAAAATATCTAATTGAAGCCCAATATTCTCTTATCTAATCTCTAATTCAATAAAACACTATTTGGGGAATCGACTGAATAAGGGCTGACCAGAAATGGGTTCGCATCAAAATTAAAGCCTAATTATATTCAGGCTTTTTGTTCGACACAATAATTACATTGAATTCATTTGAATTTTATGTTCAGAACAGGAATCGCTTATAATATAATGTTATGACAGAAGATAAGAGTTCTGTTCTTATATTTGTTTTGGTATTCTATCTAATAGTCAGACAATAATTACTTTAAATGTTTGAATAAAAAGTTTTATGCAATCAAAACATTATTCAATTGAAGTCACAATTAATTTGATGTCAAAAGCATTCAAAAGATTAATTGAAATAAACAATCAGTAAATTAGTTAAATAATTGTTTTTATTATTTGGACATTAGTTTCGAGTGATTCGCAGCAGAAGTATGTCTGCAAAAGAGATAAGTCCTTTTGGAGTCCGATCTGAATGTAATTTGAATGCAAATTAAGGTGAAGTTCCGCCTGTTTTTTGATGAATCGCTTCTAATGGTAATAGTTTGTTGAAGAGAGTCAGATGCATACCATTCCGAACCATTAACATCACATCATTAATGATTTGTGAAGTGATGGAGATTTTCGTTAATCGAAAACTGTCTTCACTTTTAACTCAAATGTTTGGCCCAAAAATCTTTTGACTGCGAATGAATGTGAATTTGAATTAAAATAATTTGTTCTTGGCAGTCGAATAAATAGGTAATTATTTAGAGTTGTATGGTTTTCTTCCGACAAACCCTTAGCGCCTAAACCTGTATTTGGCGTTCGTTTTGTTATATAATTAGTTTTTAGGTTTTTGGCTCTTTTGTGAAATTTAGTCAACAGTTTCTGTCTATTGTCGGCTCTCTTTTCTAAAGGCTATTCCAAAACTAAATGTGAATTAAGAGAATTCACGTTATATTGTGTTCAAAGATAAAAATTAGCGTTATTTCAATGTTCCCTTTTTTGCTATACTCATGATAAACAAACCAGAGAACAGAATAGACAATAGGGTTAGGCTTTTGTTGTGTTAAATTAGAGCCGAACCGCCCTTATCTTTGGTAGGAATCACCAATATTTGTATCATTCAGAGCGCAAATTACACCGAAACCCCTCTCAATGTTGCCAATGGAGGCAATGAATGCTACAATTGTGAATAAATGGCTTACTTTTATCGACCCCACAAACCGTTGATCGTATACTTATTTCTTCTCCAATTTGATGTGTTGTCGAGAAAACGGTGTAGAGATAAGACACAAAACCCAATTCTACGCCAACAGTTAGGAAACAGGCTTTTTGTGCTGCGATCAAACACTTTCAGAAGTTAGATGTGTCCTAAAAAATTTTAGTATCGAAATCCAAAATGAAATGATTGTCCACTTTTTATAGTCTATCAATAAGATGAAAGACCATATTTCCGCACTCTTTTCCATAGCATTTGCCTTTAGAGTAGAGTTTGCCTTTTCTCGAGAATATGTGAAAAGCTGGTAGTCTTTTGATAGGCTTTTGGTAGTATTTTGCCTACTTTTGATTCATATCTAACGACACGCTATACTTCTTTTCATTAAATGAATCCGAATTCAGAGTCTGCAGAAACTGGAGATCAAAATTCATTTTGATGCGAACCTTATATTACCTCTCTTATATCTTATATTAATGCATATATAAAACGTTTTGATCGAAATCTCAAATATGAAAAATATATGCATCGCATAAAATACTGAAAAAAGAAAGTAAAGCAAAAAATTAGCGATTCTTTACTCTGAATGCAAAATAATAAATATCTATCGTATGAGATGTGGTACAGATGTATAGCACATAGACTTGTGATCCATATGTGAAAGTCAACATCTGTTTGCCTCTGTTTGTCATTTCAACTCTATTTTATTGAGAACCACGGAATCAGAGTATCTTTTTATATGTAAAACAGACCCAAAGTTTTAAAGAATGAAATCTATTCACTGATATTGAAAACAATAAATTCACTGATATTTTGCTTTTTGTTTTAAATTATATGTAATTTTATTATTATATGTTATTTTGTATTTTACTTAAATTTATGACAACTGAACTCTTATTTCGCTTTTTTAGGTCTAATTATCTCAATAGAAAGCAATTCATGCCTTTAATTAGGAGCTAAACATTCAATTCATGTTTCATTAAGTCTAATAAATTAAAATATTTACTGAATATAAGTCAGTCTATTTAAGAGTAACATTCAAATTATAATTGATCACATTTTTCATGCTGTTAATTTGGAGCAAATCACACATTTTGAGCGTTTTGAGCAAGTTGAGCAAGTTCTATGTATTTATCTTATGTTTTATTAAACCATTTGATGTTATGCTAAGCCTTTCGAATGTATTCTCAATTAGAGTTAGTTTTGTATCAGTGAATCACTCTTTAATTTCCAATTTAAAATCAGTCGTTTGAATATAAGCAAGCAAACAGCTTTGACAAATGTGATTGCTTATTTTCTCAAGAGTTTAAGCTCTTTTTCGTGTCTTTGTCTTTGACTGTCATTTCAATGATTGCGCTCTTATTTGCTATTCCTTTGAACTCATAGAATACATAGAATTTTAAAGAAAATGTTCATTAAAAATGTTGTATTGTTTAACAAGTGATTCAACCCATTGTTCCCAATTTGAATGTCTTTCCATTAAAGAAAACTCTTATGAATAGCAACAAAATGTTATATAAGGAAACTATTTTCAAGTTCTTTACTCCAATTGAAGACCAGTGAAGAATAAATTTGTAACAAAACAAGTAATGAAATGAAGGCTCATATTTATGCCGGTCTAAAGGGAAAAAATTGCTACTAGAGCAAATAAAAATAAAGTCTAATCGAATACATGTTTCCCTTCCCTGCAATAAAAGCAAAACATACTATAATTGGCCCAAATATTCATTAACCGAAACTTTTATTGTATTTTTTGTAGATATTCACCAAATGAATGATTATTAAAGTTTGAGTGCATTGAGAGCACAGCACAGAACCGCACAGTATATGGTTTGGTCTACTTTTACTTTTTAAGAGACGAGAATTACTGAGTCATAAAAGTGGTTAAAAATAGGAGACTTAATGGAAGTTAGAATATTGTCATCCGATGAAGATCATCAAGGTATGTATGCCTCCAATAGACGTCTGCATCTGATCCAAAGCACTATACACTACATGATGTGCAGTGATGTGGGCTCCGACTAAAATAGTGATCTCTTAAGCTTCTTATTTACGACAGAAACGCAGGAAATCGGAAATCCGTTTAGATTCCGGTGGGAATGAGTCTTACAGTAATAGCTAACAATTCTGTTTTGTACTACTCTTACTACAATTGGACAGACCATCGCTCGGCTATACAGCTATGGTTTCTATTCTAGTCACTGATATTAGTTAATTAAGCGTTAGTTTCTCAACTTTAACACTCGTTAACTGGTATTTAGTACTCGATTCCTACTTTAGTCCATACAATGGTATACACAAATCGCTTATACCTTCTTTATATTAAGTCACATACACTCAAAACTTTAATACCATTTTATTTGAGGCGAACGAACTCAGTGTTAGCAGTACTGGTGGTGCTGTCAGTACTGTCCAAATAAAATATTTTGCTCGCATTGTTGAATCAAAAGAATGAATTCATATATTCACTGAAGCAGAGGCTGTGCTGAGGATCATATGAAATCTTTTGTGTAACAAATATATCGATATTGATCTGCACATCACTTGTTGCCTTAGGCCAGACCAGTATCGCTCCATCTCTTTGGCTTAGAATGTATGCCATCCCTATATGATCTTTGAGTATAACTTCTGAACTGATATATGATTTGCTGGTTTAGTCTGTTATATACTGTTATATTCGGCAACACTTAGCAAACAGTGCCTCAAACCTAACAAAAATCAATATTTGTTTTTCTGCTCTATTTTTCACTCCAGTATTTGGCGACGATTACTGTTCCGGTTATGTCGACCAATACGGCAAATGGAATACCGGCTTCTCCTGTCCCACAAAGTCTAACGAAGAGGCCGTCTTCTGCTGCGGAACAACTACTTATAAATATTGCTGTACTCGAAGGAGTCAATCAGTAACCACACATAGCACTCACCCCACACGGACCCAACTCGAGTATGTCTCAGACCAATTGAAATGACATATTATATCTCATTTTTCAAACTTAATGTCGCTATCATTTGAAAAGCAATTTCTCATTAGAGACGAATAGTTTGAGTCAAACCAATCATTTATTCTGAAGTTTAGGCAAAACTGAGGAAACAAATCAAAAGTTGTTTTAAAAATAGAGTCTAAGCCATGTTTTCTTTTGAAAACAGTCCTCGCATTCTGCTAAAGATCGTAGGCCTCACATGTATCGTATCGGTGTTCCTAACGATTCTGACCTGTTATGTATGTAAGCGGTATTGGAAAAGGAGCGACAGTCGCGACAATCACGTGTATCGGGTCTCGTGCAACACTAGCAGTTCTCCCCATGTCTTTCCTTTGGAGTCATTCCAACCACTTAATCCAAACGCATTTTTCAAGTCACCAGAACATGTGGCCAATTTGTGTGGGGATTTGGCCCTATTCTCGTCATCTCAGGCACAGCCAACACAGTTGAGAGCAGTGTTTGCTTCATCTCGAGCCACGCCATCAGCTTTGTGTTCATATCAACACAACAACCCGTCTTTGTTACGTCAACACCGAAACCATGAGCCGCCTCCTCCTTATCAGTTGAGTGTCATCTCTGGAAGTTCTACAACAACTGGCACTACGACCAGCACTGCATCTGTCAGTGGTGGTGCCGGCAATAGTAATACCATTACTGCTAATAATCAGACGACAACTGAACAGAATTGTGTTTTGTCTGATTCTGATTGTAATTCTAGAGAAGCGGCGAATACTGAGGTAAAGATACCATTATCTGTGCTGTCCTCACATAATAGTCAACCACAACAAAGTAGCGCTTTTGATATTCATACACACCATCAACAAAGACCTCAATTGAGGCGAATGTCTCAATGATAATGGCATCACATCTATCACTATCATTACCACAAATTATATTAATATATATTTTAATGATTAGCTTCAGTTCTGTTCCACTTTTGCCTAATTGTTAGACGAATATAATTATCATTATTTCGATTATTGCTTACTATGACTGAGTGGTGAACACACAGACCAACAGATAAAAGAAGACAAAAATTATCTTTGTAATTATGACCGAATTTTATATCAAAAAATACTATATTTACTGAAGCAAAACAGACAAACAAAATATCATTCCCTTAATTAGCAAAACAATTGTAATTGAAAAAAGTGTAATTTGAAAAAAGGAGAAAGACCAAAAGATAACGAGTTAAAAATTGAGTTTAGTATTCATGTTAAATATCTGTGAATATAATAGAATAACTTCTTTTTGTGAACTGAAAAAAATAGTATCTGCAGAGAATATAATGTAAACTTTATTTAATAAAGTTGACAAAAATGATCTGAACAGCGATTTTTACACTAAAAATATTGCTCTAAGGCTTGACCTCCTCTTTGATGGCTTTCAGTTTAACTATAAAAGAGTGAAAACTCGTTTTACTTTTCATATATAAGCTTAAGAAGAAAATACAGTCAAATCTTGTTTAGTATTCTCCTCGATATGTGATGTAATGCAGTGTAGAACTAGAGTTTGCTTTTTGGATATTATCATAGGTTTGAGAAATTTTCTCTTCTTTTGGTTCCTTTGACTGCAAATGCAATCATTTTTGTTGAGATTCCGAACGCATATAAATCAGTGATTTGTAGAATCATTTAATGTCATAATATTGACAGCATTTCTCGATTCGGGCTTTTAGTTGCTAACAAAAGTCACACACATTAGTAATACATTCACATTGTTTGGACGCTTGTATTGTGAGGTATCGCTTCACTCAGTATCACATTTGTGAGCACTGCCTCAGAACCAAAGGCTAGATATTAGGCATTGTGTGTGTATTGTGTGCATGACTTAGGCTTATGTTAGATTACCGGAGGGAATAACGCGTTCACAACAATGATAATGAAAAATGAAGTCGTTTCTCGTTCGCCAATTTTTCACCACAGCTCTGGGCATTAGGCCTATGCCTAAGATTGTCAGAAATCTTATATCACATCCCCTTCATTCGTATCCATCGCTACTATTTCTCTGTGTTTCTCTCTATTCTACTCTAAATCAAGTATATTATAGACTCAGAGACAACGAATATATGCATTTGAATGGCGTATAAGCACAGGGATGACATTCTGCCAGTCATACTATGTGTGCTAAGTCTCGTAAAAGCTAAAGTGTGTTCCATCACATTTCACATCATGTGATCACACGTAACACTACAATAAAGCCCCGGGGAGTCAATAGAGAAAGTTATATAAGAAAAGAGAGTTTAAAATTTTTCGCAATCTTTGGGCTCACAGTTCGAGAATATTATTACGAGAAATGAGTTCTCATCGCAACTATTTATTTGCTTTTCTTTTATGAAAAGAGGATTTATTTGTTATCTTTTCAATGGTATGTAATATCTAAGAGCAGAGGAAATGATGCATTTTATGGCTACATCTTTCTGATGACCACCGGTCCATAAACGAGACGACATGTCAGCGCTATTCCGTTACATACCAGTGCTCGTGAGCCACTCGTCAGTAACTCTACACTATTGGTGGCCACAAACTTTTAGCCCTGTCTTGCATTCGACAGACATTTCTCAATGTCTTATAATAGCGAACATCGTTTCAGATTAAAAGTAAAAACCAATGAAAGTCGATATGTTTGACCCGTCATTGAATTTCATGGACAGACAAATCCACTCCATTACAGACAGCGACGGATCGCAAAAACAACTTTGAGCTTATTCTTCGGTCCGACTTATAGTTCATTAAATCACTCCCTTTTTATTCACTGCTCTTCAAAAATGGATCGTATATTGATTTATGCAATTCTTGAAGAAAATAAATCCATAAAAAATTCATTCGTTACACAAAGCCGTTGAGCCTAACCTTTAGCTCTTACTCTTCGTATAACTTTTTATTCAGAGGTGGCCAAAGGATCTAGGAGAGGGTTAAATAGCGGCCATTTTTCCATAATTTGTCACTAAATATAGTATATTTTTGGTTTATTTCACGTAAATGAGGCTTAGAATGACTTATATATGAGTTAAAACGTCTTAAATCTACTAAATTAGTAAAAATGGTAAATAAATGGACCAACTTCCTGCAAAAATGGCGTATTTTGCAAAAACTTGGATGAGGTCCTCTGAATCGATCTTAGGGGGTATCCGAAAATAACCCCTTTGGTTATTTCTGTCTTTACTGGAGAGTTCTTCCCAAATAAATCTATTTTATCTATGGATTGCTATACTTTTCACTCTATTCTTCTTTATTTAAGAAAACTTATGAGTTTATTATAGTTTAGGAAATGCATTAAATAAATATCGAGAGACTTGTGTCTAAAATGAGAAATTGTCTCATATTTTGGCTAAATTTTGCCTCCTTTTTAGCTTCAAATATACAGGGATTCATTTAAATGACTTGGAGTATAATAAAAATTAGTTTTATATTTTGACAATAAAACGAAAATTTTTATATAAAATTCTAAACATTCTTCTCATCTTTTGTGCTCTTTTTGTATTTTGCGTTCAGAAAATAATTTGAAATTCCTTTCGAGAGAATGCAAAGAATAAATTGATTCCTAATGAAAACAAGCAAGATAGATATGACTCGTTTTCGAGCAGAGTTCAGTTAATTAAATGAAAAATAAGTGAATTTATGACTAAATGTGAACTAACTTTGAGTAAAACGAAAATTTCCATTCGTTTGAATGACAACATTGCATGCAATGACTGTCACATCAAAAATCATTTTTTAGACTCAAAGTGTATTTTCGACTATTTTTTAATCAGAAAATCGATTTTCGCATTTTTTCTGCCGAGTTACTCCTATTCCAGGATTTTGTGAGCTGGATGAATTAAAAATATTTATTTCGAAACTCATTATTTAAAAAAAAATGTATTCAAAACCATTTTTTGCTCGAATAACATCCATGCAACGCACGAAAGAGGCTTTTAAGGGGTAAGTTTGTGTCCCTTTTATGCTAATGTTATTAGAAGTCAAACATTAAATAAAATTTAGTCCATAATGACTGCGAAGATGTATTGGATTAGTTTCTTAAATAAATTATTGATCCCATACTACATTCTAATGAGTTGAAGGTATTAAATGAATGAATTCGTATTAGACTTTAAATTAGGCTTTTTGGGTATACATTGCCTCTCGATTGCCTCTCCTCAATATAAAGGATTCCTATCATTGCAAATATTATTTGCATTTAATTTAATATTTTGCTTCAATTAATATTCATTGGTATTAATAGCATATAATGAAAAACTTTCTTTAAAAGCATAAGTATTAGAAAGAGAGGCAATTCTTGTATATAATTATTATTCAGAATAACTAAAGACATATAAAGACTCGATTCGTTATAATGATATGCTTTTGGTATTCAAATCATTGAAATTAATTGGTTTACAAATTCAATGGTAACATAATATCTTTTCGGTGTATATATATTATCATAAATGCATTGAATCTGAAGAGAATATCGAATATGAATAAAGATTTAATAAGAAATGATATGACATATAATGAATAGAAAAGTCTTATCTATGAAATGATATATTTGGCGAATATTTCACAGAAATTTCTGCTATGAATTGATCTGAAAGAAAGTGCTAATCAATAGATTAATGTATATCTTTATATTGGCTTATATTTTAACCATTTTTCTCACAAAAGAATATAAGATTGTGTGTTATAGAGTGGATGTGTGAAAGAAGTGGTGGTTGGGATGCCTTTAGCTGTGGTAGTGTTGGCACAAATCATTGAGTATTTGTAATAACATGAATCATATCAGACGTATATTTGCGGAACACTTGGCGTGAAAGCGAAATAAATTGTTAGAGAATTGTGTAAACGCTATGCATTAAAATTATATTATAATGTTATATAAAGCTGTCACCAAAATGTGTGCACCACTTAATAATTTCAATACCATCTCCACAACAGTCTCCTTCCTTTCCATCTCTGTCTGCGCTCTTAGTGTTTGGGCCTTAAGAGAGAGAAAATTGCAAAAAGCGATGCATTAACTTATAAACAGAGAGTATCCACAATACGAGACATTCTTTTGACACAAACATATTCTGTGAACTTCTTTATATCATATTCTATGAAAATAATTTATTCGATATATAAAAAGCAATGACTAATAATCTGAGAATATGTCGGCAATGAATTGTTCCTGAAAAGAATATTTAATACTTTTATCAAAAACTCTTTTAAGGGCAGTGTTAGACATTTTTAGAGTTAAAATTCATACAATAGTTGTTACTAATCCTCACAGGAATTAAGGCACAGCTAACTTCAGATGAGAAAATATAAAACCTCCACTGGAAAGGCGGGGAATGACATGTAACGAGTCTCTGAGACGTGAATCTGTTACGGATATGGAATGGGTTCTATACTTTACTGGTGTTTGACTGATGGCATACAACTCACAAATGAACAATTTGTGATTCATTGTCTCCCTTTCGCTATTCAATTGTGAATCGATATTATGAATGCTTTGATAGATATGACGGAATTCATAGCATTTGCACCAATGGTTTAATGAATAAACACAATTGAATACAAAATATTTGATTTGATTTTCGAGAAATTTATTTGACTTTATTTCGCTTTTTATATTCAGGAGAAAGAAATTGTATTACACTTCGATTCGTTATCTCCACAGCCATTGAGTTTATTAATAATTTTTGTTCGTCTCTGATATCATAATTGTGTTTAATAATAAGTGTTCGCATCACAGACTCCCAAATGCAATGATATTTTTCGTTATATTTTTGTTTCAAAGAGAATGACATTTGAGATCAGGTTTGAAATGCATTTGAGATCAGGGATGGAAAGGCGTTCTCTAATATCGCTGATGTTATCACACGATATGATTCATATAGTATTCTGTTCTCTCTGTTTGTATTTCTGCATAACAACAATGAAAAGGTATTACAAATGCATTTATTAGAGTAAAAGCCAACATTACATGACTTTTAGCTTTTGTTAATTCTCTGCTGACATTAATATTGAAAATATTTACGTTTATTAATTTGTTGTAAGCTATTAGGAGACTCCATTAACCTATACTCACAAACTATTTCAAAATCACAATTAATAGCTGGCTATTATTCAGAATGTAATTTAGTAGAATATATTCACTCATTTATAATGAAAGTAAAATTATTTTTATGGACAAATATTTTCTTTGTTAGGCGTTATTGCATACAATAAAAGTTTACTTCAATTTCATATAATATAAAACATGTTTTCATAAAATATTCAATTCATAGACTAAATTGAATTTATATTCAATAAACACTCAAAAAGAACCAAAAAAGTAAATTTTTCTAAAAAGTAAAATAAACAGTATTTTCAATATTTTCTTCACTGCTCTTAAAATTTATTACTAGAGTAAACTTTTCTTAAAATTGTTTTTTCATTAAATTTTAATCTTAATTTTCAGAGAGTTTTGAGTCTATTTTCAAATTAATTTTTTATAAAAGCCTTTAAAATCAAAAATTAAAAGTCCAGGTCTTCCTAATGGTGGTAATAAAAACTGAAAACTCGGTTATAAAAGTGTGGGTGTCGTCGAAATGGCCGGTGTTTTCATTATTGTGTTGAATAATATTGGGATAGAATTTTCAGGAAATTATTTTTCATATATTTAAGTGCATTGAAATGTGAACTAAAACGACTCAAAACTAAGAATAAATTTTTCAAAAGCAGGAAATATATATAAATCGGAACAAATTGTTTGCTTAAGTTTTGGCTGAAAAGAATTTAGTGATCGATATTAATCACTGAGAGATGCCTTTCCTTTGATCTCAAAGTTTTTTATATAGTCTTCTTGTTTTGTGCATTATTTTAAACAAATCTAATGTAAAGTTTTAGTTTTTTCGGCACTAAATTAAGATTATATACGAGTCATTAGTTTGAATTTAAACAATTAGTTTTGATGTTTAGCCTAATCTAAAGCGAACTCACTTTTCCTCTGAGGTTTGTTTTTGAATAATTTACTGACATTTTTAAGAAATAAAACGGAATTCTTCGCAAACAGTATATAAAAGCAGAAGAAGTAGTCTTTTCATCGATTAAATGAACAAAATTTATGACTTCAGGCCTTAAATGAATCAGAAAATTATTGATAAATCAGAACCAGACTTAAAAACATTTATTTAGGATTTTATTATTTTTTTAGTAATTAAATAAATGGTTTCGATTATTAATGTTTGTTGAGTAAAGAATTGAGCAATGTGAACTTCAGATCAGAGTAAACAATCGAAAACAAACATTTATTTGATTTCCCAAAGCATCTAAAAGTACAGAATTAGCACCAGACTCAATTAGACCCAATTGAGCTCTACTATTAAAGGATCGATAAATTTAATCAAATTGAAAAATCGTTGCTTAAGTCAAACACTTATTTATATTATTGAAGTCAAATGTCTGTGAGTAGGAATGGGTGTAGACTTTAGATCAAGTTTTGACACACAATGGTAAGGGTTGGGCCCAAACAATACACACAATCAAAGGCTATGCCATTACCAATGATTTGTCGCAACACATAACACATCATTGAATTTTCCTAAAGAATCACAAAATATTCAAAACGACAACAAATGAATACAACGATAACATATTGTTTGCCTTAATTTTGTTTTATTGCATCAAATCATGCGATTATTATTCTGAGTGATGTCTGATCATAAAGACGTCGACCAAATAGATTGAGTCCATTAATTGTATGGTTTTTTTGCCATTTCGTATATACAGTGTATAAGTGATTGGAGTCTTTTGCGATAATTTTCTGCTTAAAACTAATTTTGTTTTAACGATAGATTTCAGTCCACTGTTTAATGACTGCAATATATTTGTCGAATCGAAAGTCTACACCAATAGTTACCTCCAGTGGATGGCAACTGAGAATAATAGGCTCTTGTGTAGTCTAGATTTTGATTTCCTAACATAAACAGGGCGTATCTCAATGTGAAGAACACTTAGAAGATAATGAACATTGGATCTGATGTCTGCCTTAATTTGGTCTTCTCTTATGATTGAAAAAGGCTCTGCTCTTATGCATCGACTAATTTAAAGCTAACAAAAAGACAATGTCTTTGCTATTGATTAGAAAAAACACAGACACAGAGCACTCGTTTCTTCATATATGACTTGCATTTGATGTACACTTTGATGAGACAGACCTTTACTGCATTCTCGCCATTAAAAAGATGTTTTGTGATTAGAAACTGAATTAATGATTATTTGTTTGCATTAAAACCTTTTGATTTAATGAAAGGTCAGAAATAAGTGTCGCGTTCGCTAATCGAAATCTGATCCCATATTATATGAAGAGTAATATCGATTAGTTGTGTAAGAGTACGACCCAAATGCTTATTCCATGTATTTGTCGACTAAAATAATGATTATTAATCGCTTTCTGGCGAACATGTCTTCTAAAAGATTTCATCCAAACTGTTTTCGTGTTCACATTTTTTGTCTGCTCTTAACTTTTGAGATCAACGTAGAAGAGGCTGAAATAAAGCACTATCCTTGGTCTTATCTAATAAGGGAAGAATTTTTTCTCTTTCTTAGTACCTCTCATAAGATATGAAATTTAATAATAAATAATAGTCTGAAGTATTGATTTCGTGTTTGAATTCATAAAAGGCTATAAAATATTTAAATTTTTGATGATATGATATGAAATATTTCAAACACAGAGACATTTAATTTGATGAATACACTTCAGGACAAATCCATTCTGAGTGCTATCACTGTTTCAAAAGACATTATAATAATTGCATCAATAAATTGCAGACACGAAAAGAAAAGCAAAAGCGATGATAAATGAAAACAAATATAAAATTGAATGTTATATATGTTTGAAATTCTAAGCCAGCAGTTCTTTGTTTTCCACAACCAGTAAACTATAAAAATAAGGCGTTTTTTTTGCTCAAAACAAATATAAGTAATGTTAACAATAAATCTTAGAGACGAAGAGAAAAGTAAAATCCTCGACGATATATACCATAGAAGAGAATATTTACAGCTTAGCACTGATTGAAAACGAATAAGAGGACAGCCTTTACTTTTCGGGTACTGTTAGTACACAACATGCCATTGATCTAACATTTAATAATTGTGAAGTTTCGGCACATGTTAGACAATGGGAGAGCAGGTGCTCTCATATACCATACAACTAAATATATTGACTAATGTAGTAAATGGTTCAATAAAACGACTCAAAGTAACACTTCGTTCGATATAAATGTTTTGGACACATAATAGCAATGTTAAGAACCATCTGCGGCTTACACTCCATTCTTAAGACCTTACCGTTCCTCTCTCCTCATCAAATATTTTGAACCCGTCTTGGAATCAGTCAATTCCACCGAATCTCCAATGTCCAAAAGGCTAAGAAGCTCTCTCTCTCTCTCTCTCTCTCTCTCTCTCTCTCTCTCTCTCTCTCTCTCTCTCTCTAACTTTGAGTAGAAATGAAAAACTCGGTTTCAAAATGAACTGAAGATATAGTGGACTAATTGACGACACAATACAAAGGATTTTTTAGAGTTCCTTCATTTTTAGCAGTTTTTACCTCTTGTCTGAATTGTGATGAAAGGCCGACCCATTTATGGCAAACACTCAATGGTTTCAAGAGTTTCGTATTATTTTGAATAAATGTGCTCACACCTCCAGAAAAAGGGTTTGAACTCAAAAACTAGTAAAAAATGGTGTATCTCTAGTATTGTCGACTATTCAAGAGTGAACTCTCATTCATTACTGACGAGTTGTCCCTTGGCATTGTTCTCATGGTTATGGCTGTCTCCAATTGATGGAATGACTTTGTGTTCAAACAGAAGAGTGTAAATAATCGCTCAGAATTTGCCTTCAAAACAGTGGTTTAATAACTCTTTTGCCTTAATATTACTTTCGATCATTTGATCGATTGTTTGCAGTTTTCTGTTTAATTTGAGCGAACAAACAACTGAACTCAATTTAATTGATAGCAGTTTTAGCGAACCATATACAGTCAAATTTAGTTATATTTGACCCCCCTCTTCATACCTCTTGCCTGGTTATAGCCCATCAATAGTCCTAGTCATTCCCATTGAAAATGTTAAGATGACCTTATTATAATCCTCACTTGGTATAATTCCTGGATTTCATTAGACCAAGTCCATGATTATATCCAGGTTCGATTGTATTGCACAACCAGTTCATTCATTCTATGCTCTATTTTATAATCGAATGCAAATTAATAATTAAGTTTATTATGAAAATTATGAAACTTTTTTAATCAGTCAAAAGCATTGAGTTTTTGTCAAATGTTTATTAACTTTGAGACCGAAAATAATTAGATATTAAACCCAAATATGAAGCAATGAATTATACTTTTAATTATAATCTGAAGTTTATATGAAGTCTGTCTAAAACCCAATTATTGTCTTCATTTAGGGCTTATATGTATTGCATTTTATGTATGTCTCATATAATATCGCATTTGCTGACAATATAATCGAAATTAATGCTGGAAATGAAAAAATATTTTTATCTAGTTATTTTATGGTTTAAAATGTAAATTCAAATTACTTTATGTTTTTATTTCATTAAATTTAGCGCTTAATTAGAAGACATACAATAATTGTGAGGTTAATGACAAGTAGTGTTACTTAAATTAAACTCATTATTAAAGTAATATTTTGAGACATAATCTTTGAATAGAGTGTCAACTCTATAGTGAAGGAGTCGTTTGACACAAATTTGTTTGATTGGACACAAGTTATGGTCGAAGTAATAACTTTTATTGGCGCTAATGTCCACTATTTTCATATAATTTAATTAAAGCCTCGGTCATACATTTTAGGTGTTGTCTTACGACTTAGTGATTCCAAATAAATATATTGAACTCATAATTCATGTAACACTTCGTGGTTAGTGTCTAACGACTGTCTTCCCAATTATAACATACTTTTTCAAGAGCTTATTAAATATAAAGCTCTGCCCTAACACTACTCTCCACTACTTCTTGACTTTCATTCAATTTGGTCGGAATCTAATCTCAAGTCCTAATGGACTGAAAGCCATTAAAATAAAATAATTTTAACGCATTTCACAAATGATTGGAACTCCTTGGCTAAAATGCTTTATATCAATTTGATTGAGAACGGGTGCGTTTGTTCTGGCAAATCTCATAAATATTGTTCAGGAGTTGTTCTATTTTTGATTGATTCACTTTTGGAACAATGCATTTTACTTGTTTCAATCAGGAATTCTTTTTGAATTTTGTCAAGAATCTTTTTGTTTTGGTGCCGAACTCAAGAGTGGAGCAGAAGATTGAATCAAAACATAAGGCTATAAAAGATAATAATGTAATTCTAGTCAATGATTGGATTGAATGCAGAATTAAATGCGTTATTGCAAGTATTGAAATGTTTTGCTCTGTATTCACATCAGACAAGAGATGGTCAGAGAAAAGAGGCTTCACATCAACTCTAGTCTTATGTAATTTTATTGACAAATACTTAGTGAAGATTTATTCGTCTTTTATTCCGTTGAGTTAATGGCTTAATTCAAAAGTCCATTTCAGGACAAAAACGGCATTTATGACCGTCAGAGTTGACGTAAACCTAATGTCAGCTTTCATTTCACACATTACTTCCAATCAATTGGCTTTGAATTTGAAACAATTTTCTTCATTTCTTGTGTTCACAAAATATTGCATTTTATCGAACAAATAGAGGAAAAAGATTTTTGCTTCTCTCGGAAACTGGAATCAAAAAGAGTGGAGTCCCCCGAATCAGTTGGATGTGTTTAGGGCTGTGCCATAATGTGGTGAACGCCAACATCTGTCATCGCGTTTGTTTAGGTTGTCCCACAAAGTCAGTACTCCGTGTAATAACAAACTGAACACTACTTGCAAAGTAAGTTTGTTTTGCAGTTAATGTCTTCAGACAAGCGTTAGTTGTGTTAGTTTTGCACATCTTTGTAGTAAAACACTCTTCACTGCAGACTAAGTCATCTAAAATGCTAAGAATGCAAACACAAGTCATGCAAAGCGAGAGTCATAGCCTCGACATCAACCAAATTATGCTGTGCTCACCGTCTCATGACTTCACTATTATTTTTCTGGTTTATGAATACATTTAACAATTTCCATGTTATAGATCCAAATTTTGATCATAGTTAACCATTTTCAAAGTGGAAATGGCAATTTGTTATGACGACAACAAGCTCGTTTTAGTATTTTACACTTAATAAACAGCAAGTACCAAGGTAAAAGTTGGCATCAAAAACTGAGTGTTTGGTTTGAAGGCTACCATTACATTGTATGCCTAAAACAGCCCCTGAGACCAGAAAATTGATTTGAGTAAGAGCGAGAGTCATCGTGGGATTTGGCAAAAATGGAAAATTTTTCTCATTTCCTCTTAAGTTCCTGAAAATTGATGTTGAATTAAGGCAAAAATCAATAGATATTTATTATTTGCTCCTTTATTTCTATTTACAGAGTAAGTCATTCCATTGTCACTATACTTCATATCAACAACTTTGGGGATAAAACTGACATTTCTCACAATTTGCCGATAAATCTATATTTTCAAACAAAAGACAAAATATATTAAAAACTATATTTTGAAGTGAATTCCTTTCTTTGCTATCATTTGGAGTACTATTTATTATCGGATTGAACATAGATTTCAACATTTGGAGTAGGAGTCAAAGTTTGTGATTTTTTCAGCTCGATTGAATTTCATTTCTCCTGAAATACCAAATACACCCATGCACATTATAAATACCCAACCCAAGCCCTTATGGGTCTGGGGACTCATACACTTTGGAGTACCCAACTCTGAGTCCTAATTTGGAGTATTGCAGCTCAAAGTTAAGGATCACATTTAATTGTTAATCACTCGTTATTATGACTTTTTTGATGTCTTTGGCTTAAAGTTAATGAGTTTTACTATTTTAATGTTTATTTTGATTCAACAATCAATTAAAGAGAAGTGTTTTGGAAGATGTCTGTCCTACTAATAGCAGTATTGGATATAATTTGGTAAATGAATCAAATAAATTGTGTTTTAATAGAAGAACTATTAAGATATGGAAGAATTGAATGACCAATAATTGAATGGCAATCAATCATTAGTACAAATATGGAGCGTTTGTTTCCCCACTAATGAATGTATTACTCACGCAATCATTTATTGCCAAATAAACTATAAATAGCGGTAAAGACTAAGAGATTGATTACAAAGTGCTTGCAATCAGTCATCGATTGCGAACACAAAAAGCATTCACTCAAAGAACGATACTCTCGGCTAAGATTTTAGGCTCTTCTCAAAGACATTTTAAAAGTAAGTCCAATGCTTTCCAAAGACAAACATCTCTGTTAACCACAACTCTATTATATCTGTTGTGATATCAGTCTTGTTGACGACTTCGACCACAAATCGATTTCACATCTGAAACATGTGATCAACAAAAATAATCAACGAATTACTCAAATGGTATAAGATTTTTGCGATTCGACGACAACTCACAGAATATTCAGTCAATTATTAGAGAATTAGTTCGTATTTTCGATAATTGAGTCCAAAAATCATTATCTCAAATATTGAGGGCTTAGGTTTCAAAAGAGAATTATTTCTTCAAATGTTTCCATCAATTTTCTCATCTCTTGAGTGAAGACTTTCAAAAATAAGATTTGTTTTCAGAAATGTTTTGCAGAGTTTATCGAAAAGATATTATCTGTGAAATACAAATATTTAAAAACTCTAATATTAGATGACTTTTTGACTGTAAAAACATTTATTTTATTGAATTTATTAAATATTTTCATAAGAAATGAAATCATATCAGCCGTTAAGCTGTTTATAGACATTATTCTCGACTCAGTTTTATGTCATTTCCCTTTTTGTGGATTTCATGCACAGAATAGAATATGAAATGAGTTTGCATTCAGGCTGTGCTCCACTTCTATAGGTTTTTAATTTGCTTTTCATAGTCTATTTGCACACATGAAAAGTGTTCAAAATATGATTTGATCAAAAAATGAATAAAATGCTCGCACTGTGGTATTGATGACTGTATGGTGACGTCAATTCATTACCACATGAATTGTGCCTCAAAACTAATGATTGGTTTCCATGAAATATTCTCAATTAGTTGAGAGACAAGTTTATGACAGAATCAGTGAAATGTTAAGTCAGTGTCTGAACATTTAAAACTCGATTTTCACTCTCAATGGAGTTCATATCAAAGAGACTTTTAAATTGAGATTCAGCGCCAGAATTACGAAATCAGTGAATATATTAAGTTTAAGTCAATGCTATGTTATTATTGACATAATTAGAAATTATGCAAATCTCAAGAATTACTTCACTTGCATTGTATTAAACAATTTGATAGAAATTTTCTCTCAGGCTTTATGTCGAACACATTCTGAGCGCACTTTTTCTAACTTGACTTCAATACTACATTGAGAGTACATTATGAGAGCAAAAGCCAACTCCAGTGTCGGGTCTCAGTAAGACTTGTATTTCATTTGACGATAGAAAGAGTTGCCATTCCTTAATATATTTGTTAACATTTTTTTCTGTGAAGTTGGGATCGAATTCCTTATTCTCTATCTATATATTGAAAAGAAGAAAAGAAATTCATTTGAAATTTGCATTCCTTTTGGCGCTTCTATTCTTAATTCAAAGTCGAATCCATTTGTGTCGATACAGACCTGAGTGCAGACCTGAGGCATGTTTTTCAATGAAGACTTCAAAATGAAAAGTCTTTTAATCTATTCTTCTGAAAGCGAACAGAAATCTGAGAAAATGCAAAATAAGTCGGACTCACAAATGTATTACGCGATGTATTCCGTATCAAAATCTGATGTCATTCCTGTCATATCTGCTTAATATTGTATGACTCAGATATGACTCACATTCGCTCACATTCTGTCCTAAAATACTAATAAAATTGCTGTTATTCAGTGACAACACCTCTACAATGCCAGACCTAATATCAGTTAAACCAAATACAGTGCAAATCCAATTGAATTCTGAATTTACTTGTTATTCTCAAATAACAATATCAAAGTGAACTTGTTCAATCTAAACTGATATTGTATTGACAGATTTAAAATTGGTTTAGGTCAATTTGAAATGGAATTGAAATATGTGTCCGCAAACTGTATCCGATTTAGTCATTTCTGTCGATCGAATATATCATAGAGTATATTTATTTGAAGCCAGGTGCACTCAATTAGAAATAATACCAAAGTTTTTAATTTAACGTGAATTCACGGTTGAGATAAATTGTGCCATTTTAAGTTTCAAAGATAGACGTGGAAAGGGCCTCTTGGCTAAATGCGCTCAAATATTTTTCTTGTAAACCCCACCCCTTTCTAAGCCCTGAATTTCGAAGCGATTCGAAGACTGTTTTTATGAATTCTTTTATTGTATTTGTTATCTTAAATCAGCAAAAAGTGAGCAAAACTGATATTTTTGGCCCTAAACTCAGGAAATCAGACATTTTTGAGCGTTTTCTGCAGAAATAATATCTAGTATAAAATGTTAAAAATGTAAAAAAGTATTTCTTATCTTTTTATTGTCGCGTAATTCATAAATAACTTCATCGCTGTGTTATTAATTCGATCCCAAAGTACATACAATTTAATACAAAACTAAATAAATGCTTTTTTGTCACAAAAAGAAACAGTAAATTAAAGGTTGAGATAAGTCTTTTCGGCAAAAGTTTCTTTTGTGTAGATTTTAGTCTTTCCTTTATTTGGTTGAGAATAGGAAAGGCTGGCAATGAATGGCAATGAATAGTAAAGACTGTTCATAAGTGATGAATCAAACAAATATAAACTCATAGAATAGATTAAAAAGTTCTTCCCTTCCTTTAAAATATTTGATATAATAGTAGGAATTGTGTCAGTAATGCCTCAGGAATTGTGTTTAATGAATAGAAGTCAAGAATTTCGTGTGAAAAGCATTTATGAATTTATAGACTAATATTAGAATTAAATTAAATGCGATTATTTTTCTGTCGATTCCAACATTTTTCTCATTCTCTGAATAGAATATCCCAACAAATGAGCGGTTTTTGCCTTTCCTTCCACTAATGAGTTATTGATTTTCACGCGTTAAAAGGTTTGCCTAAACCATTTAAGAGGAATGACCAAGTTCTTTCTTCAAATATATTCTATTTTTGATATTAAGTCATATTAATGCTCCTGTATTGATAAGCAAGCTTGTTTATCCCTGATTTGCGTGAAACCTAAAAGTGAAAATCTTTAAATTTTGCATTTCGTTTATAAAATCGATTATTTCTTTCAACAAAATTTAATTTCATTAGTGTTTTATCCTATCATTTAAGAAATTCAAAAATTGTTCTATCAAGCATATAAAAAATGTATAAACTTGGTGCAACAAAGTCAAAATGAACTAATTATATTTTGTACATTAAATTATGTTAGGCAAAATATAGACCATTGTTTTAAAAATTGAAATTAGACTTCTGATCAAGTAAAACCTATGCACATACCTTGATAATTTAGACAGAATCCACTCAATGGTTTCAAAATGATTGAATAGAGTGGCTTGGAGATTATTGCATGAAATCACATTTGCCAAAAAATGAAAAAAGTATTATCCATGACAATTTAATGCCAAAATTAATTAAATATGAAATGGAGTGCAAAATATTAATGGTTTGAGTTCTAAACTAAACTAATCTGATGTCTAATTATTTATTTTTGATAAATATTGCGATTTTTCAAATATTGAAATAATGTGACCCAAGTCTTAAATTAAATTAATTGAAAAAAGTTTATAACGGGCTATTAATAAACTAATAGGTGCAAGCACAGCATAATTTTTAGTTCATTTATTTAATATAAATAAGCGCTTAATTTAATTTTAACTTTTATATTAAGAACATAAATATTAAATGAAAATACAGTACTTGACTACAGATTATGAGGTATTTTCAAACCATTTATTCTTATTATGAACAAACTCTGATTTTCCTGAATAGTCTTTTTGTTTACTTTTATTTTTTGCTCGATTATAACCAGCAATTTGCGCTTCAATGAAATTTTAAGCAATTTATTTGTGACAAAAGAAATGTGTTCTAACATTAAAATCGATATTTTCTATCAGCTATTCATCTATTCGTCGTTTAATTCAATACAAATGATCGGCAAATGAGTGATAATCTGATGAATATATTGTTGAATTTGGACATTCGGTCGGTCAGACAATGACATAACCACATGAAAGTGAGATTTGCATTAATCGATTGACATTACCTGAGCTCATCTGTTATACCATTAATATATTAATCTATTAATACATAAATCATCGAATAATATGGACTCTTGTGATGACTTAAATACATAGTATTGTTGTCACCGACGGTAATAATAATAATGGATTAATAGTGTCTATGAATGTGATATATGTGCCAACTCTTATTGTAGTCGAGATAAAGGAATTTCAATTACAAATTCTTGACGAGAATCAGTGCGTTTCCTCTGATATTGTGTTGATTATGTCTGCGCCTCTCTATTACTTATCTTCAGTGTTGGTCCGTATAATCAGACATCAAAGCATATAATTTAATGACACAACTCTTCCACTTATATTATCTCTCCTCCGAAGTTAATACCAATTATTTCTATGCTCTACTCTTTCGACTCTTCGGTGAAAAAATGGATCAGAAGAATGAGTGGAATTCATATTCGTATTCATTCTTTTTTAATTTGGAGCCACAAATAACTAAATAAAAATATTTTTTTATGACGACAAGAATTTTAGGGTTAATTCAATATTTCATTTATTATTTAATGGCTTTTTGATTCCCTCCTTCAGTCGATGAAAATATAAAATATTGTTTTAGGCAAATATTTTTATTAGAATAAGCAAGATGAGCATAATAAATTAACTTAATTTTTCACATCATTAGTCGGCAGTGAAGAGTGTCTATCAAAACAAAATTGTATAAAATAGGAAATTCTGAAAAAATAGATATTATGCTCACTTCTTATCTAAAAGAGATAATAATAATAATAATAATAAAAAGAGAAGAGTTTGTCTTTGTTTTGGCGAAAATAATTTTGTAAAAAAATTAGTCATTAGAATATGAATTTAAGGCTCACAATATTTTTTTAAACATAACTCATTTGAGGCCTTTTTCATTGTTTCGAATTCATGTTATTTATGCGCCGAAAGTCTTGGATTACTCCTAAAGAAAATGTGCATTAATTTAAATTAATCACAAAATACAAAACTATAATAATATGACGGATCCGTAAACACTACTAAAAATGTAAAATATGAACAAAATGAATAAAACTTGCAAATGATTTCTCTTTCGAAAAACATATCGCATGAAATTTGAAAATTAATAACGAGGTTATTTCAAAATTAAGCAGAGAAAAGAATTTTTTCCACTTTACTTATATTAAACAATATTTTACAATCATTTTAATGAAAGTCAACTAAAGTTGAGTCCATTTTTTTCGTTAGAGAAGTAATAATAATAAAAGTTTAGTTAATTTATTGTATCACTTCTTATGTGTTTTTGTACTAATAGACAAAATGAGTTCATTATTCTTCTTATTATTATTGCTTTCAATCCATGGAATTGTGTTTAATATTTCAGAGACAAAAGCTCTGGTGAGTTAGATATGGGAGGCCTATGTGTGTGAGCGCATAATTGATCGGATTAATTATTTTTAAGTAAAAATGCCTGTAATTGTAATGAAGAGTGACGGTACAGGCATATGAGTGGCACTATGTATCCAATGCCAACTGAATCCACTGTCGATTAGGCCTTTTATTTATTTGCATCGCTTTTATTGCGGTCACCACTAAAATGAACGGATGCTGTGCTGTAAAGGCTGAGCTGAATCAGCACTGGCTATCAGTCCATATGAGTCCATTTGAGGCCATATGACTTGCAATGGACTCAACTGGAAATTAATCACATTTCCGGAGCCAACTCTCGATGTACTCAAAGACTATGTTCAGAATGAATTCAGTAATAATTTTTCATCATTTCATATCATTTTTTTCGGTCTCTCTTACGATAGCAATAACTTAAAGGGTTAGTCACTATTTTTGTTAGCTTTGGCCAAATATATGGCTCTACTGTTTGAACAAAATGGATATAAACTATGCTTTCATTAGATAATAATCTTCTGTATGTAATCCTTTATTATATTAACTCAAAATATATGATAATAAAAATTGATTGAATGCGAATCCAACTCATCTCTACTTTTGTGAATAAATCGCTAAACAGAGAACATATTTTAAAAATTTAATCAATATTTTCAAAGTAATTATGAATGAAATTGATGAGATTTTTGATTTATTTTGATATTAAAATGAATTGGTTCCAGGCTAAATCAATATTGTTTAACAGCAGCTTATTTGCAAGAATATGATTAATACATACATTAATATGATTCTCAATAATAAAATCAACGGATTATTTCCTTCAATGCATTTTTCAAACCAACAATTCTTATGAAAAAGTTTTGATTAAAATTTTTTAATCCAATTCTTTTTCAGAGGATTTCCCGAATTTTTTTATTTGACTTAAAAACATTTCGATTAATAAGTTATTGATTTTTCATGAATTGCCAACAAATATAAAGAGACAAATCATTCGGTGCATTGCATTTCTTCTCCTATTTTTTTGTTCGCCGAATATAAGGGTCTCTCAAATCTATTGAACAAAAAATAAACAACAAATTGAATCCAAATGTTTTTCAATATATTTTAAATTTCAAATTTATTTTCAATCTTTCATAATAATAGAAAGGCATATAAAGATTTGTCGGGGAATCACATTTGGAATTAAATTCTATTTTGGGAAATATTCATTTGCCTCAAGAGTTTCATTTATAAGCGATTGACACAATCTGTTCCTCTTCTTAAAGTTGTCTCAATTGGATTCCAATTTTTGCTTCTTTTAGAATTGAGTTAAGTTTAGAAATCAGTAAAACTCTTGAGTTTATTCTTAAAGCATAATGAAATGTGAGCTTTACTTTCAAACAATAAGATGTAATACAAACAAAAAATATCTATATTTTAAAAGATTGGCGAAACATTTCTGACTAATATTACTTTTTCTCCTTCAATCTCTTTCTAAATAAGTATTTTATCTGAACTCGGATTGACTTATACTTTGAGAACCAGGAATAGACAAAACATCTATCAATAGAATGCCATAAATGTTGAGCCAATCATAAGTCATAAGTTATTACATGAGTTAACCGAAAAATATTTTCTTTTGCACTGAATTTATGGCATAATTCAATCAGAAGAGAGCACTAAAATAAAATGCATTACTCAATACAATCGACTCATTTGAATGAATGACAAAAACAAAATTCAAATTACTTTTTATATTATAAAAATGTATGCAATTATATGCAATTAATTTTCAAATTATTATTCTCCGAATAAATTTAGTTTTCATTTCGATTACAGATCTTTTCATCCTTGGCTCACATCCGTGTAATTTAATAACATTTTGTATGAATATTAGGTTATTTTTTGTTTTTTGAATAAAACATTTTTACACAAATTCTTTAGTGAAGAAGATTTTCATTTAATGCTGATATCGATAGAATTGGAGCCAATTCTTGAGCTACTGTTTAACATATGATTGCAATAGAAGTTATTTCATGAGATTTTAGTTGAATCCATGCCTTCCATGCCTTTCAATCATTTGGTTTATTGTAGAAATCAGTTTGAAGTTTATCTGAAATAAATTCTGATCGAAGCCATTAATATCTATAAAAACGTTTCATATATAGTCGGCTCAACAGAAGACAAAAGAATAATAGTTTTGACCCAAAAGTTAACACAACAGCAAAACATGTGCGAAAAGATGGAGCGCTGGCTGTCATGCATTTAATCCTATGCTATTCTTCGGCACAGAATAAATAATAGCTTCTCAAACATAATAACCGAGTGATGAAAAGTAGAGTCAAAGTCTAGTGTGAGTTAATATGTCTGAGATTAGGAATCGACTCCTTTCAAAACAAGTTTGGTATAAAAGTTACTTGTAGTATGTCTTCGCATTCCTCTAAGGCCTTTTCATGGCGTTCGTGTGATTCTGGGCCTCAGCATAAAGAATGATAATTCTGATGAGACATCTCCACAAAGCCATTGCTTACAAAAGTTAATTTCAGACCAAATCTGTTCACTGAATGACAGAATATTAATGAATTGCCCAAAACTAGTGACTTATAAATGCTTATAAATTCTGGTTATATTCACGTTTATGAGACATTGGCTCTGACTCCGAGTCTAATATTTGCTCCAATCTTTTGGAATTACGTCAGAATTTATCTACATTTGAGTTAATCGTATTTATTAGGATATATTTGAAACTCTGGCTGTCAGTCATTAATAACTGTTGGACTCAAACAATAATAGGCTTTCGACTAATAGACTATAAGACATATATCTCCGAAAGTTCTAATTTCATGGAAAACTTTTCCAATAAAATGTTGATTCGATCGCAAAAGAGGTTAACTTTCGACACAATTACAACATTTTAGGTGAGATTTGTCAGCGAATCTATAGTCGTAAATGTCATCTAATCTGCTTGTTGTCGATCTTATCACTTGATGTTCACCATATTCTGTGTCAGATGCAAAACAAGACCATAAAAGTAGTGATGATATTCAAGTCATCATAAATTTGTGTACAATTTTTCCGAATCCATTGTTTGCATTCTTAGACTGCGTCCAAACAGATAAGCAAAAGTCAATAAAATAAGTTTGAAAAATATATCGCAATATATATGATATATTTGTATAATATTATGTGAATATAATATGTATGTCGCCGTCAAATCACATGGTTTTCATCGTTAAAATGAGAAATAAAGGCAAAGAAAAAGCTTTGTTTCGTTTTGTTTTACAATAGCTTTTGGCTGAGAATATGAAACTTTGACTACAGTTATGAGAAGTCTTTTAAATAATACTTTTGTTGTATATTTTATGCCATTTATATTATAATTCTCCAAAAGAATACTTTCATTTCACATAATATATTATATGAAGAAAAATGCAACGAATATATATTTGGGGAATAAATAAATTTCTATCCTTTTAAATGAAAAACATTTGGCGTAAAATACACGATATATACGATATATTATTGTTGTTTAGATTTTTCACAAAAGAACTGTCGACAATAGATATCCACCAAAAAACTTGTCCCTCACAGACATTATTGATAATAGTTTATTGAATTTAACTTTTTTCTCAGTGAATAACTTTGATATAGTCTGCGATATATCCATAAAATATATTATATATTAATCAAATTCAGTGAAAATAGACTCAGTTTTTGACATAAATTCCAAACAAAAAATATTGAGTCAGTTTCCAAAACATCCGATCAAATGATATATTATTTTAAATGTGGTGTCAATACATTTATGACTTATTTGAATCACAAATTTTATTACTTTGAAAGATATTTTAGAGATTATTTCATACTTTTTATCTGATTATGTATTCAGTCATTAGAAGTTCAAAACTCATAAATATTACAAAAAGGTCATAAATTAAATGTTCAGCTAAACTAGTAAATGATAATGACTAACTAATATTTTTGATAATTCACTCATATTAATTATGATAATTTATTATTGATATCATCTTAGAATTATGTACATATAAATTTTAAAGTGCATCCTGCATAAATACTAATATACATATTTGACGTGTTTTTGATTGAGATCATTTCTGTGGAGATTTAAGGAACTTTTTGGACAACAATTATAGATTCATTATTTAAAAGTAGAAGTTAAATTTTAAAGGCCTATTCCCTTGGTCATCACTGACATGCTAATTAACAAACTGTTGTGGTGTTTGACTTAATTGTGATTTGTTTGAACACTTGCTCTTAATTCGAGTTAAATTAAATACTAACCTAACATATAATCTGACAAAATATTAATAAAAATGAATGAATGTTAGCGTAAAACAGTTTTCATCACTTGATATGTGATTCTATATATATTTTAATCAAACAAAACTGATTTGCATTTTCATTAAGAGTTGTTTTATTAAAAGTTTAATGCTTTTCGATGAGGAACTCCATAATTCAGATGAGACTGCAACTGACTTTAATGGCCGATTCTTCGGATAACTACCAGAGTTGAGTCATTTCTTCCCTATATTTGGCTCTATATAAGAGAGAAAAATAAAATTTGAATAAATGAGATTAATTCTACTGGATCATATTCAAATTTATTGAATCTAGATTCTAATCTAGATAAAACCAAAACGTCATCAGAATATTCTGGATTTTACAGAAAAATAAAACAATGATTTTGTGTTATTCTGTGCCCAACCCTATCGGTTATAAATTCTTGTTATCTGTTTAGTTGATGTTCAGCCAAAACAATATAAAAAGTTATTTTTCATCAATGGTTTCGATTTCTGTATTTATTTTCAAAATTGAATTCAATGTTTGTTTCAATAAATTCAATGAATTTATTGTTTATATAAATTGAATGAACAAAACGTATTGAATGCTTCAATTCTAATGTATTCCTATTTCCTGTACTTTCATTACTTCGAAATAAAAGTAGAAATGAGTCGAAAAAAGATGTTTTTGTTATTTTTGTTCATTTAGTAAATTGCAAAACATTTGTAGCAAAAAATATATGCATTTCATTGCGAAACACTTTTTTTTATATCAAAATCGAAAAGACTTTTTTGAGTAAGAATTCAATTGAATGCAAAATAGGGTATAAATAAAACAAACATATATTTAAATGGCTATTGATCTGAAATCTCGTGAGAATTGGATATTTTGTAGTATGACTTGAATTTAATCAAAGTAAACATCAAAATATTGAATTTATAAACGGAATACGTGACAAATGAGATGTTTTTCGCAAACATTTATTCATATATTGAGTGAAAGAATGGAAATTCATTTCATAATATATTTTATGAAATATATATTCATTTTTCATTCATTCGTAACACTGATTGAAGGCCTCGGAGTTAGAAATCAGAATTCATTGCAGAGAAAAGCAAAAATGAAATAATATTTTTTCATAAATTTTAGCGAATATACAGGATATCAATCTTATGATTATTCGTTTGATTCTAAATATTGTGTTTGTTGTGGAAAATGCCAAAAATGAAAAGATTTAATGTATTGTATAGTGTGGTAGTGTCGCCTAGATACAATATAAAACCTCCTATGCTTTCATTTTATTTTACTTATTTTGTGCACAACTTTTCTTTTGTTGTTTTCTCAGATAAAAAGAATGACATCCACTATATTTCATAACCCGGCTCTTCGTTTCACTTACATTTAGTTTGAGCCAACTTTTAAGTAATGTATTGAAAGCTTTACTAATCTTCAAAAGGGATTTATTCCTAAATTTATTGAAAAAGAGTATTTTTGAAGCACTTATTTTTTTACTCTGGACATATTTTCGGAAAGATGAGAGAGAGAGAGAGAGAGAGAGAGAGAGAGAGAGAGAGAGAGAGAGACCATATCAAAGAGTAGTATACTTAACCTCATTATAAAAGTATTATTTCGATCAGAAATTTTGTCTGAGACGTGAAATTACAAGTATTGCAAGATTACTGATTATTACATCAATAGTGATATGAAAGACGATGTAAGTCACAGTTGATGTGATTGCTCAAACAAGCGAACTGAAACAAGAATACAGAGCCCTTCCTCATCAGTTTTCCTAATAGTTAGGTTGAGCGGAGACTTTCGGTGTATATCAAAGTTTAATGTATTATAAATCGGGTGAAAAGATTTGTTTCCACTTTAAGATCAAAGAATATATGCATTTGTTGTGCAAATAATTCTCAAAACTCTATGGATTTGTTTCTTTTACTCAAAAACTAGAGATTTGTTGAGTCCTTAAATGCAAACGATTGCAAATACCAATAGGTTTGAGGAAAAACGAATAAAAGAGTCTTTCGGATGACATTTACGCGTCGATGAACTTATTTCATACGAGTTTTGTTTCGGGTTTTCATTTTCGTAATCAAATATTCCTAACATTTGTTTTGATATTTTGAGCGCAAATAGTGAATAAATTATGTTTTGATTTCATGCAAAGTCAATGAATGAGTTGACGTGTTCAAGCTAATATTAATACTGACTATGTTTCGATAATAATTTGTTGCCATCAAAGCAGAGGTTTGCCTTTGAGGCCACACAGCATATGATTGATTGAGATTTTCTCCGACGATAACTATTATTAATAGAGTTTTGCGGATACGGTCCATGGATATGGTCTATGGATTCATTCTTTGGTCACTCAATGAACAGATAAAGAATTCCAGAAATTTTAGCCAACTTTACGACAAAGCGTTCGCTTTTCTATGATATCACACTTTTTGGACAAACAATTAATAAAAACGGTCTTCAATTCACTACTCAATCATTTTTTGCTTCATTTACTCTTTTGTAACCTTTAAGTAACGGATCTAAACATCAAATATCTTGAGTTTTGCTGAAAATACTCTTAAAATGATTTCATTGATATTTTTGTTCAATAAATGGGAAAAAGTTATTAAAAATTTTGGTTAATTCCGACTCTATTTCGACAAAACATTAATTGGATTTCTGCTAATAATTGCTATGTTTTGAGAGAAATGACTGGAATTTCTGAGCCATGGCTTAGGTTTTAATTAAAGTTAGAGTTTCGAAGAGGGACTACCGTTTCCAGTGGTAGTCTTTTCGAAAGCCAACGAACATCCAATTTATTGTTAGTTCGAGTTTTGGTTCACTTCCGACACATTTCGCCATAAATTCAATTTTGGAGACTTTCCTCTGAATTTGTTGGCGAAGAAAAGCATTAATAAAAGCAATGATAAGATGTCTTCAAACACTTTCATATAATGTCACACATTATCGAAAGAATCACAAGACTTAAAACACATTTAATATATAAATCTCTATTTTTAACTTACGCAATATAATAGAACCATGCTCATCTGAGAATAAATCATCATTTTATATAATCGGTTGCTTTTGACTCATTATATGAGACTAAATAAAATTTTAAATATTTTAAATGTTATATTTTAAATAATATATACAGATGCTTTTGATTTTTGAAAAGATGATTAATAATTAAATGATATTGCTCCAATTCCTATGAACAACATACCTAATGAAGGACTTATCGGTTCAATAAATCAGGGTAATGTAAGAAACAGTGATTTAAGGCTTTAAAAGCACAATAGTTATTTCATGTGGCCAAATACAGGGATGGTACATGTTCAGTCACGTATAGTTTGATTATGAATTGTTGATTTGTCATCAGATTCATTGATTGTTATTTTATACAAATAACATGTATTCAATGTTAGATTAACCTCAAATGTGCGCACTTCTGTCCCTGAACAATACTCATAGAAATCAAATAAATTATCGTTTATTTAATGCTATTTACTTTTAATTGAATTGTAAGTCTTTTTATTATTCTTAAAATTTGTCTTTTTTTGACCTTGTTCGTCCTAATTATGTTTATTCGTGATTCAACATGCGATTGTCAATTTAACTAATAAAATATATTAACTGTGAAATGCTATGTAGCAAGACTTAGTACAGTTGCGCGTAGTCGTTCCAGTGAGGTACTTTTTAAGATCGTCTGTCCGGTTTAGAAAATTGTACGAAGAGTTAATTGATCTGGTTACTATTACTATTACTCTGTTTTGGGTTCAAAGTTAAGCATTAAATATGTGTAAACATTAAGATAAGGGTCAATGTATATATGATCCCGAGGCTTTAATCTTTTCACGTATTTAATGCTTAACTTTGAACCCAACACAGAATAGTGATAACAAATTAATGAACTCAAAGTATACATCAAAACAGAATATTCTTGTCTGGAAAGCCATCTTTAGTGCCATCTATGGGTCAACCAATTCGTCGATTAATTGTATTCAAAGACTAAATTGAATTGAATTTATTGATTTAAATTTAAATATAAAACTTTTGCACAAATATGTGAATAGCTATGAATCTATTTATAAGTATCTAATTATAGGGTTGAAT
>JAQGCS010000040.1:0-46062 GCA_034702105.1 Fuscozetes fuscipes
CATATTCTCTCTCTCTCTCTCTCTCTCTCTCTCTCTCTCTCTCTCTCTCTCTCTCTCTCAGTAATAAACTTGATAAGTTATTAAATATTCCTAAACTGAATAATCATTGATCTAAAACCAAATTTATGGGCCTTTGATATGAAATTCTTGACGCATCGCCAGTAGTTCACATGCAGTCAGTCCTCTCTAATGAATTAATTTTAGGTTTGAGAAGAGTTTTACTCATTTTAGTAAATGTTAAGAACATTTTAATTTAGTTGATATCATGTTTTACATAAATATAAAGTATTTTCGTATTCAGAATATGTTTGAATGAGTCCTAACATATGCTAATTGTAGTGTTGACTAACATTTTGTATGAAGTCTGGAATTAGACATTCAATACAAATAACTTTTAAATGTATAGAGAAGATGATTACGATATTTTATGTACGAGTCATGGTAAAAAGCTCCGGGCGTTTTCCCTTAAGTCCCAATTAGTTTGTATTCGATGTTTGCAATTCACAGAAGAATACATAAGAATAATATTGTGTTTCTCGGCCTAAATGGCAGAAAAAAATCCAAACCTTTTGGGTTATATTTTTCTCATTCAAATCGATATTACTTCAGATAATATTATTTTCTTTGAGAAGAGATTTATAGTCAATAAGTTTGGAATCAAATCATATGAAAAGGATTCCGAGTCTAATGTTTCGACTTTTTTCTCTGAAGATTATACGATTGGATAATACTTTGAATCACTTTTTAATATACGAGAAACAAAAGTTTTTTTTACTTCATTACTGAAGAATTTCGATAATAATTTCATACATGGATTCACTTTTTTGGACCTAACGATACAGAAATTATTAGTTCTCTGTTATGTACATTCGCTTACAAATTCTAGTATCAGATTTCTTACCTTTGTTATATACATTTTTCTGCCATTAGACATGGCTTAAAATGCCATCAACTTTTAAAACCATTTTTTAGCCGAATGTTCATTACATTTAATATTTTATTATACAGTGATTTGATTCAAATCATTTCAAAAGCCTATCATTTATTAAATCTGTTTTTATTACAGTTTTTATTGAGTGAATCACAAATTCAATCACACCTTTAATCTGTTAATTATTTTTTGGTTCTAAAATTAACCATTTTTTACACGAATTTCTGAAATAATTTTTGAAAAAAATTCCAATTTTAATGAATTTTAACATTTTTTTACCTATAATATCGATTTTCCCCTTTGCGTCAAAAGCTGTGAGACGTCGAGTTATGAGTAAGCAAACAAACTCGGAATCGTATGATTTCATAAATTGTGATGATTTGTTTGAAGTGATTTGTCAAATGTTAGCCATTTAAGAAGCGTTGGCACTGACTAAGGGTAGTAAAAAACGTTTTAAAATTTTGGTTTTGTGTAAAATGTACATGTGTATTATAATATTATGCATTGTATGGCACATTTTTATGTTTATTTCCTAGGCCCTAGAGCGATTACTAGGTTTCTACTATCAGATGATTAAATAGAGCTAACTACAACTTTAATCAACTTTAAGACATAGATTATATGCATATGTTACGAATAAATTATTAATTTGTTCAATTAATTACTCAATTTCACCATGTAAACTTACTTTTGCTGTTTAATCGATTTTGACTTCACCCCCATTGTTTGTCTTCTATTCCTATAAATTGAATTATCTCTTTTGAGAAATCATTTAAAAGCTTAATAAATATGCTTTCATTTTGTACCAAGTTTATAAAAATATGACTTGAAACAAAGTTTTTACGACCCCTTGAACATTCAATTCTGCGATTTTTCGACTCGTTTCAACTTATTTTTACAAAGTAGTGTAAGGGTATTTAAGTCCGTATTATATAATTATTTCATAACTGAAAGGTAATTTTAATGGTTTAATAGAAATTTTCCATGTAATTGAAGCCTAGTAAAACATAGAAAGTTATTCTCGCGCAATGGCGCTTCACATTACACACAAGGTATTTTTATTTACCAAGTTAAATTAATTCTTTTATGCAGTTAAACCTAGCTATATATTTATAACCCTTCTTTGGTTATAACCCCTCAACTTTTCAAGTCATGACATGACTTGAAGCTAATGTTAAAATAACCTTGTTATAATCCCTAACTTGATCAAGTGAAGGATTGTATAAAGGTTTACATACAATGAATTTGATTATTTTTATAACAATTTTGTTGGTCATTTTCTATAATTTAGCCATTTTACCTGCATGTAAACTGAATATAAACCTAATCAACTTAATTATAATTGAATCTAGAGTAATTTAATAGTTTTCAAAGATTATCACATAATACAAGATCATAAATAGACATCAAATTGACATCAATGTTTTTTAATCAAAAATGCTAGGTTTTTTATGTATTATACTTATAATACACCATGCCAACTTTAGTACCGATGCCATCCTTAGTCACAACCGATGTTTCGAAATACGATTCAAACGAATCGTTTATCGGAAAACAATGCAATTTCGATGAATAAGTGAAAGAAGAGAATGTCTACAATTTATTATTTCGAATGGGATTTCAGTCACGGCAGTGAAGTGTGTTTAAGCTAGCTTATTAGACGCCTACATGCTTTAACTCAAAATTTCAGCAGAAAATAGATTAAAAAACATTTGATCTCAAAAGTCAATTACAAAAACTGCACTAAAAAAGTGAGAA
This sequence comes from Fuscozetes fuscipes, assembly GCA_034702105.1. NCBI lineage: Eukaryota > Metazoa > Arthropoda > Arachnida > Sarcoptiformes > Ceratozetidae > Fuscozetes > Fuscozetes fuscipes. The sequence continues at coordinate 2,690 of JAQGCS010000040.1, forward strand.
ATCGCTTAAAAGAGGTAACGATAGAGACGTCGAGTATAAGTGAAAAAAATCTTAACTATTTATTTCCTAAATTTATTCTGAAATTCAATCAATAAATTTTATATATATTTATATTCATATTTAGAATTCATGAAATTATTTTTAAAATGTTTTTCAAAAACCAGTTTCGATGTAATGTTTGGTTAAAATGAGTTTTTTATCATTTGATTTGAAACGAGTGATTATTATTCGATTTAATTCAGACGTTTATCTCTTGAATCCTAAACAAGTAATCCAAATGTTTTTACAACTTTTATAACATTAAATTAGTTTTATATAAAACACATTAAACCATATTATCTGCTCTTATATTGAAAGCAAATTATTGTTATGGACTCATAAATACCATTGTATTAATTCAGTCTCCAATTATAATCCACAATTGAAAACTTGGTCTCAAATTTGTCATAACTCACCCGAAAACTTATAATTTATTCATGCAAAAATAATGATTAAATCAAATGAAAACCTATTTTTGGACTCAATTTATTCAGTTTTTTGTTTCTATTTCTCTTTTTGGAAATTTATGTTATTTTTTCATCGTTTCAAATAGACTTTGAGTGCAAAAACTCACTGCTATTAAGTTGAGAATTGTTTGAAATGTATTTTTTTGTGAAATTTTTTTCTTACGTTTGAAATGAAAAATTGAAAACATTTAAACATTTTTATTCCGAACACAACTGTCGACCGAAAGCTCTTCAGAGAGCTATCAATAGAGTGAAACAAAATTAACTTTTCTTTTAAGAAAAACTAATAAATAGATTTATTTTTGTAATCAGACTTTTCTTGTGTTAGACAAGAGGTTGAACGACAAAAGAGAGTAAATAAGTTGATCTTGCATCACATTGATCGCCACGGGGAATAGTTCAATTACCTACTCGGATTATGTGCTTAGAATTTTGCCATTTATTGCGATTGGCCCTGTGGCAAGGCAAACTTGCGCTAATCTTAACCCCCTTAATCGGCTAAGATTACTTTTTTGGGAATTTTCATTGAAAAACTTGTAATTTATTGGTGAAATTCCCACAGTTTAATTGATTTATTGGTGAATTGCCATTAGTTGCCACAGCTTTTGTCCTAATTGAAGGACTGCCTGTCATCGTTCAAATCAATGTGACCGTGCATTTCACTCCAGGATAATAATTGAAATTTTTCGACACTTTTGGTGACGACACGAAAAAAATCTCAATTGTCTTCTTTATAGTGTATTTGAGCACAAATTCAAATGTAAATCACATTTTTATTGCAGTGAAGTGATTGCAGAGAAGTCTCTCTTTTTTGTAGTCAAGAAAACTACATATTATTGTCGACTAAATTTTATACATTATTTTGTGAAGAAATTGATTTTCTGTGTCTTTCTTTGAGTGAGTATTATATGAAATCTCTGGAATTTTTTTCATTTCTTTCGCAAAACTTCTTTTACTATAAATTTTTTTCTGAGAACTCAAACTTTTTTGCAATTTGTTATTCCTTTGAAAAACTTAACGTTAGATTTAACACAAATAAACTTCGAGCAAATTGTTAGCTTTCGATTTGTAGATGTAGTTTCTATACCGTTCCTTTATTCTGTGCCTATGATTTACCGAATATTCTATGTTCGAAATTATTGATCAGAATTGAAATGATTTTCTCAAAGGGATGCTCGATATGGGGGTTCATTCGAATTGAGTCTAAAGGTCAGCATAATGTATAACTCCAGGGATTGAGAGTTGACGGGCGTCATGGCTTTAAATTGACTTATTGTATTAAGGTCTTTGGAAAGCAGAGCCAGTCTCTGTCGTAATGTTAGTAAATCCAGTGTTTTACCTCCCTCAGACAAACTAAGACGCAAATGTGTGACCATCACCGGGTCTGGTGAGCGCCTGAAACTAGCATTTATCTCTATATGTGTACCATTCGTGTATCAGATTTTTCAGTGAATATCTAATAAATTGTGTAAATTCTCTTTCAGTGACTCTCTGTTTGTGACTTAAATTTTTAGGTCTTTTCTTATCTGTGACTAAAAGAAACTTTATATTCGGGAAACACATCTGAAATTCAAAGAATACATTAACTTATTGTTAGAAGAATTGATTTTTTATTGTCCTCTAATGTTGTAGTTGTAGTCAATTTTCGGGTTAGAAATTCAAGTTTTGTATACTTTTCTCAATGTTCTCATCTGTTTGTTTGTGAAATCAATTACAGTATTGCTGATCGTTAAGTTTGGATAAGTATTTCTCTGCTCTTCTCATATAACTCTTTCGAATGTTTCGTTTTGCTATCGATTACTTGTTTTTATCTCTCAATCATTGAGAAGCAATTCTTTTGATTATTTTCTATATTTAATTATTATTTAATTAGATTTAAGAGAAATTCGTTCGAAGTTTTACTTCTTATTCTGATTGCAGTAAAAAGTGGTTTTCCTTTGATTTAATAATTGCATCGATAAGTTAGTGGCCGACAAATTAAACTTTTTGTTCAAATCTATGGCACTGTAAGTGAAGTATTGCAGTCGTAATGCAGTGACGCTCTAATAAGACATTCGATAATTTGCTCTATAATTACAGTTTCAGTTTAAATGTCACTTCAGGTCCCATTGAAATATAAATTTTTCAATTAATCCATTTATTCGTTTCTGTAGAACTCTGGTTCATTCTGTGCTCTGCTTTCCCTAAATTATAATTATTCAGAGAGTGTGACTGAAAAAGAATTTTTGGTCTTTTATTCGTTAAACTGTGAGCTTAACTTTGGTTGTGAGGGTTTATCACTTTTTTTATAACCAGTTCAATTAAATGGATTTTATGAACATTTAAAGTCATGAGCCGTTGTGTAAGTGATACTATTTGTCTGTTTAATGAACTTTATCTCAACTTTGTGTCCTCATTAATGGCATTTGACTGTATTATAGCCGATACTTAGATTTATTTAATGTTCGAAAAACATAAAAAATTTTCACGAATCAACAAAACGTTTTAATTAGATTTTGGATTCATTTTAATCAATTTATGATTTTATGTGCAGTGAATCTCAAACAACAAATGCAAGACTTGGAGACCAAAGAAGTAAAGAGTGGATCGACTATTGAAACATTGAAAGCGAATTCAAATAATGATCACAAAGTAATTGGAAACAACTCGAGTCGCAAATCGAGTCCAATAAAATGCTCCAAAACCGATGAGTCGGACGTCTGGCGAAATCGTTTAACTCAATTAAATAAAGGTCTGCGTAAGAACTGGAGCGCCGACATCACAAATGACGATCGAATATATTATCTGAAGTAAGTCTTAATGAAACACTTGTTTGACTGCAAACACTGTGTTTGCAATAATTGCCTTTTATTTGCGATTCTCTTCTATTTGTCTGCTCTTAGATCTGATTCAGTGATTTATAGCCCTTCGATGTGAAGCAAAGTCTTAATTATTTTTGTGCTCTAAAATTAGTAACATTTGATTCTTTGATTCATTGCGTTTAGAGTATGGCTTAAATACCGATCATTTGTATTTGTCGACTATTACTCTCTCCTTTCTGTGCCATTTGTGTCATTCCTTTGCATTCGATTCTATATAATAAATGATATGATATGAATGGAGTGAAAAGTATGGCAAAACTATAGACCACTATTATCTCAATTACATTACATTTCTAAAAGACTAAGTGAGCAATACTTATGTGGCTCTCCTCTGTGTTTTACATGAGGACAGAGTTATCGATTTGGTTCACATGTTGTCTATTTTTTGTCAAAGATGCCGCGACTTCCACCAATCGTTTATCTTGATATCTACCAGTGCTCATGACTTTCCCGCCAGTGCTGTTCCACACTATTTGACAATTTGGTGTCAAAACTGATCGTTAAAAGTTCTTAAAAGTCTATTAAATGTTTACTTTTATTTGTTTTTCAAACAAAAGAACCGAAAATAATGCTTTATTTGAAACATTTTTCACTTTTTTCACGAAACCTTTATTTAGTGTTTTGATGGGTTGTTGTCATTACATAAGGAATTGACGATTGAGAGCATACTTTGATTACTGATTAGTTATTTAATTGCATTTAAAAGTTTTCTGAACTCGAGTTTTGTTGTTCTCATTGCAAATTCTCGTAATAGCAGTGAAATAGACATTCATTACATTTTTCCCACTTCTTTGCATTACTCATATCCCGTCGGAATTTTCCATAAAATACATATTACTATTCAAATTCATCATTTATTATCAAATTACAACACAACTGACTGATCATTCAAAAAACTCAAATTCTTTAGCCATTAAGTGTGTGGTTTCGCAAAGGATGAAGTGATTCATACAATAATTCTTCTCTTGATTCATACAATCATTACATTCGTTAAAATATTGAGCAAAAAATAATAACAAAAGTAGTTTTAGTTCATTTCATAACTGAATTGATTGCGATTCCAATTACTGGAAATTACGGTAATTGGAAACTGAGTTTTTGAGTCTATGAGAACAACCGAACCATTCAATCCTAATATCAATGAACTGAATACCAGTAATGCCAGTAATGCATCCCTTTTCTCAGATGTCTCTAATGATCTTTCTTTGGGGAGAATTTACTTTTGAAAAGTATTTGTCCGAAATTTCAAAAGCCTTTTAAAAATTATTTTCCAAATACAAAACAAATGGTCAACAGTTTTATTAATGAATTTTCCTCTCTTTCTATACCTTCCGAACAATGCATTTGAAGTTTGATTTCCAAAAAACCTTTTCCGCTATTTTTGTTAAAAACTGTTTGAGTCGACAGTAAATAACTTTTCTTTTTTGAATTTAATGATCGTTTAAATTAAAATTTATTTCCTTTCGACTGATTTTTCTTTCTTTCAAATTAAATGAAAATCAATGGACAGTCAGTTTGTGTTTAAGTATTTTCAAACATGTCTTAAGAAATGAATGTTTCTATTCCTTATTCTTCATTCAAAACACAATCACTGAGTGATTCAATAGACAAGTATTGCTTTATTGCGAATCCCACTGAAGTCTATACAATAGAAAACTTATAATTGTTTTTCTTATGTTCAAACTTCTTGTGAATAAGTTATAACAAAAACACTTTTAGCAAAATTGCCAGAAAAACACTCTTTTATCGGATAAGTTAAATGACAGTATTTTATATATTTTATTATTATTATTATTATTATTATTACATTTCGTTAAATTCTTATAAAAATGCTTTCAAATTGCGATGAATTGTGGGAGTTATGTGAATTGAATTTTCGTAATAAGAGCTTTGTTAAGAAGTCAATCCCCTTTTGACAGCCCCCATGTCTTTAGATCATATCAAAGAATAGACGGATTTTTCAATTTCGATAGCATTTACGATAGGCTTCAATGATTTCAATCAAATTTATAACACAATTATTTTAATTGAATTCATTTTTTATGAGTGGTTACAATCAATAAGCGATTGGATGTCTATAGACTATGCATACAATGCATCGATTAATTATAATTTATTTAATTATTTATCAATTTATTGTTTGTCCCACTTTTGAGACTTATTTTTGAATAGATGTTTGCTTTTACGATAATTAGTTGTTTTAATATTGCATTGTCTCGTGTTTTATGTTTCATCTAAAACAAGGCTAAACCAAGAGAACAGTCACTTCTGGAATCTCTTAATCGATGTGTTTGTATTTGTGTTGATTTAACCAATGGTTGAGTTCACGGCTTAGTATCGATGATTAACTGTCGCTTAGATTCTGTTGTCGTTAATGTACTGAATGTTTTTGTGAATGGCTTCCAAAGAATCGGTTTCTCGAATCGCAAATATATTATTCAGTTAATGACTCCAATCCCTTATTGATAGTGTGCTTAACATATAATAACCGGTTGTTATGACACAAACTCTATATCTTACACTTTATGTTCGAAATTATTATCATTTCTCTTAAAACATATAATTAGAAATACTTTTATTTCATATTTAATTCAGAGTTTATTTCTATTTACATTTATTTACAACTCTTCTCTCAATGTTTTTTTCGTTTATTCTCTAAGGACTTGAATTTTGTTTTGCAAAAATTTGTTTTTGCTGGTGGAGTGGCACAGGGCGTGAGACAAAACGGATGTGGTTTCACTAAGTCTTCCCTACAATAAATGCATTCATTCAAATAGTCGTCTAATAGTGACGACGATTTTCCCGACGTCTAAAAAATTGTTTTTGAAAGTGGGTCTCATAAATGACTTCTGAAATCTGCCCTTTTGTGACAATCGTTTGGTTTGTTTTTCGCCAAATTTTGTTTTGCAACTAATTTTGGATGACTTTCGCGACACCGCAACCAAAACAGTCTTAGAAATGGTTTAATTTGAGGGCAATCATGAAAATCTAAACTAAGAGTTTTATTGTCCATAAAATACATTATTTGATATATTGTGGATAATTCGTTTCCCTCTCTGTGTATGTTAAGTTGTATTTCCCTGAGTAGAGCGGATGTGAATTAGAACTGTTGGCGCGAAATGTTTTACTATTTCCAGATGTGATGGCTTTGGCTCTTCTGTCAAACGAGTCATAATCTCAGTTCACATAACATTCCCCACAATCTATAGCTAATAGTTGTCCACTTCTGCCAATACATCACAGACCGAACAGAATAAATTGTTATGTAGTGACAGCTCTACTCACTTACCGCCGATTTTTGTCTGCCTTTCAAACCATTGCTATCAATGATAACATGATTGTGAGTGATGTCCAATCAGGAGTTTACTCATTTGCCTACTATTGAGAAAAAGGAAAATCCTTTGCATACGTTCGCGAAATCTTATTTGTGTTGCAATTAAACAAAACTCTATTTATATTAGGAAATTGCTTGGTATTCTAATAATTGAGTCAAGTTGCTGCTGTGCAATGCATAGCATGCATCTCTAATTTGTTGAGCAACTTTTTCTTTGACTTTGAAAAATTCAATTAAATAATTATTGAATTGATGAGAAAATTGAATTACATCCAATCCCAGCCCATCATCTATTCTGAGTGACTCTATTAATAGAGTTAACAATAATTTTCATTGTTATCTAAATTAGTTTTAAGACGTAAAATCTGGAGAACTGTCTGTCAATTCAATTCTGAGCCGTTAGAACAGCATTTGATTCATAATCTAATCATTCAAATGTGTGTTGAATTCATTTGAGTTCAAGTGTTGAACACATATGATATGTTATACAAATTTGTTGTAAACATTTCACAAAATATTCATCTGAAGAGAAAAGTCTTTATGACATTCACTTAAAAATTCTTTGAATGCATTAAAACATTTTCATATAAACACATCTTTATTTGTAACATTTGTTTTTATTTTGGGTGTATTACCGATTGTTTGCATCAAAATTCATGCATTTTGCAGATTAAAGAATCGTATAATTCTATTATCGCTTTTGAGTGAATTTGTTGAGTTATTGCTGAAATGCACGAAATTATTAGTTACTGTTCCAAACTTTTATGCTTTCGATTCACTTTAATTAGGAATTTGTTTTCATTAAGGAATTTATTTAACAATAGTTGTGTTGTAGAGGGTGTGTCTCCAGTTGTGCCTCAATGTTGCAGCTGTTTTGATGAGATAATTCCGTCGCTTCCCATCATATGTTAGATAAATGGGCATGTTGTTGTTCATTGAATTAATTTTGATTGCGTGGACACAAAATCTAATTCAGCCATCAGTAGAATGGCTGCAAACGATCTTTTGAGTGAGGAATGCATAATACAAATCAATTTCTGAGTGAAACACAACCCATATCTTTGGTGCCGTAATATAAGTGCAAACATAGCCTAACTTTAAGTTTATATTTTAGCTCAACTTTTTGGAAATACAGTATAGAAAAGTCAAAAATTTCTAGTGATATATCGTATTGTTGTTAATCGGAATAAAGGATCGTTACTCATATCAGATTCAGTGCTCTCTTTACTTCCAGTTCTTCTTACTCTTTGCCTTTTTTGTTTTTATCATAAAAGTTATAACATTTGTGTTTCCGTTTCATATTAATTGTGTTGAGAAGAGTTGAAATATTTTTCAAAATTAGATATAATTTTTCAAATCTAAAGCCATTTATAGTTAATAGTGTAGAAAATATTGTGTAGAAAATGCATCAATTCAATTGAATAATGAGTTTATTTTAATTAACTCAATCCTTAATTTTAAAATACCAAAAACTTGGCAGTACTTTATTGTAACTGAAAAATGTATTTAATGCTCATTTTGTGTTTGAAGGCACTGAAATTATCACTACTTGGTCATTAAAGATGAAAATAATTATGATTATGAATATTAAATGTAAACAAATATTGAGTCAAAATTCTATTTTTAGTTAAAATTAATGTGATTTGCCTTCAGTTGTATAGAATTGAGTTTGTTATTCAAAATATGCTATCAATCGTTTAGAATGTCGTTTGTCTTCTGCTCCAGACTTATATTGCTATCAAAGATAATGATTTCTACACAAGTTTAGCATTTTATTCGTCGATATCGTGAGTGTTGTGTTTAGCATAATATAATATTTTGAGTCAAACCCCAGAGAAAAGTGTCCAAAAATATTTGTTTTGCTGTTAGTCTGAGTTGTAGTCATTTAAAGTCTGGCGTAACAGTTGTGCAAAAGATTAACTAACGCTTTGATTAATGGATTTTATTGGACGAAAAGTTAATCTCATTTCTCATACATCGCTGTAATAGAAGACAAAACTTATACAATAAATGAAAATATTAGACTCAAGTCGACAAACGTCTCAATATCTTTGTGGCATTAGTTGATTAACGTTTTGTCGCCATTTCTTTTAATCTCTTTCTTATATACTCTGAATTAATCAGATGTCCATTGAATATAGCCTTTCCATTGTGTGGGTTTTGAGCTCTTATTCTCTGTTCTTCTCTTTTATTGTCTTCCGGTGACTGCCATTGAGTCGACTGTTTTGTGGAAACAAATATTATTTTTCTTTACGATCAATGAGAATAAGGAATATCATAAGAATTGCTTGAATTGGCGTTTGGGCCGTCAAATGCCTGTTCGAGCGAACCCAGCAATTCTATAGCAACTCCTGTGTCTAACAGTTACTCCTAGCAATTTTCGATGAGGATGAGGGCTGAGGCGCTCATAGCTCACAGCATAGCATCTCCTTCGCCGCATCTGCGTTAAGGATAATGTGATGGAATGGCTCGACTCTAATGTTGATTCTGATCGCTAACCAGAACTGCTTTTCCACAAAAGTCTTTTCTCTCGATTCGAACGAATGGCTGTTTGTTTGCAACGATTTTTCTCTAAATCTTCAAAACTTCTTTTCATATCATTTGATGGTTTTCTATAAAAGTGATATCCATTTGAATTGAAATTTAAATTTAGTTAACCATAACCTGAGGTTAACTTCAACTTTGAATTGAAGTCAATCATACGATTAGTGAAATTTAGAATTATATTTACATTATATTTAATGCAAATTTTCGTTCCATTCATCGCTTGTGTATTACTTTCTTCGCAATTGATGTCAAAGTTGTTTCCTCTCTATTGATATTCCGAGAGATTTACTCTCTTTACTCATCTTTTCCAAGAAGAAAATGTGAAAAATGTTTGGGATATAAGACTAGTGGGTGTGTTGCCTCAAAAAAATAAATGGCAACCCCTCTCACAAAAACAGATTAGGGATAAATAAAAACAAAAGCTTTTCAAATGTTATTTTGGTCTAAAAATATTATTTATTCGTCTCATTGAAGTCATATCTTTTCCGATCAAAAGAAGTCATTTTCACATTTTTATGCCATTCCTTCGCTTTTGTTTGTAATCAGAAAAAGCTTTTTATCTCACTTTCTCCTAATTGAAAAAATGTCTTCACTTCTGAACTATTCATCCAATGATTGGATATAAAGAAAATACTCAATAAATAAGTGCTATTTATCGCTGTTCTGATGGGCAATAAAAGCACCTGTTTTTCACGTAAGGCTAAACGTGCCAACCGACCACATATCAGGTAAGGGTTAGGCTCTTAACACTTTCTATTCTGTCCTTTGAATTCTGTCGGAAATATTTCATTTTTTGTTTTGTTTTTAATGCGTAAAAATGTAATTCAATTAAATGAATCTCACGACTACTCAAACAGAAAGGTTTTATCTGCAAAGCCTTAGGCGTTATATTCTGTGCAACTAATGTCTGATATGTTTTTGATTATTAAATCAATAGTTTTTGATTTGCATAAAATTAAAACTATGTTTGACTTCGACAGAAAAAAATGATTAACGCTTTTAACGCTTCGTTTAATTTCATATTAAATTTTTGTAAAAAAACTTGTGTTTCGTATAAATTTTGACCAAAAATGTATTAATAGTTTTTTGATATTCTCTACAATAATCAGTAAAATAAAAGCAAATTTATATTTTACCAAAATTTAATGACCGCTAAAACTGCTCGGAATCGGTGAGTTTTTTGAACAGTGAAAGTGATTATCACAACGAACTTTCATGGCTTATGCACAGAGTATTCCTGTCTTTACCAGATTTTTGAGTTTCAAAGTAGAGAAATAGCTCTCATTTTTCGTAGCATTAAATTACTGTCAGAAAAGTAAATTCATATAATTGTTGGGTTCTGTCAGTCATTAGAATATCATTAAATGATTTGAAATTAGAAAAAATGTTGCCATAATGGTTGTGTTGATCACTACCCTCGGTATTCAATATTTGCGCTCGAAACCCTCATTCAATGCATAAATCGCGTTTGTATTGGAATTATTCGCAACTAATTACTGGATATTCAATATTTACATTATTTTTTCATTTAGAGTTTTCTCTTTCGGATAATATTATGAATTTGTTTGACTAAAATCTCCGGAAATTCGTTCAAAATTAGCTTTTTTTACTAAACTGTTTCGTGATATTAAATATTCTGGTCGTCTCTCAAAAAACTTTTCTTTTAAGTCAATCTTTTTTCATGAATGCCATCTCTACTCATAGTAGGGCTTATTTTTTGCATATTTACTCATATTTTGATTGAGATTACTATCAAATAAGTTATTCTGTGCTGTGTGCAGCACAACCCTACGTCGACTCTTCCGTTATTACGGGATTTTGCGGTTATATTTTTGCAGATTAAGCACTTCTTGAAGAGTAAACCCCAAAACCAACTAAATTATTATATACTTTGTGTCAGAACTTGAACTCTACGATAAAATCCTCGACACAAGTATTTATAGTAAAAAATATTTTCCAATTTTTTTTATTCACTTGAAATTTGTTTGGAAAAGAGATTATAAAATTTTATTGATGTCATCTGAATGCAAGGATTGCCTGGATTCTTTGTACAACTTTAACTTCGAGAAGAATGTTTGCTATGATTTTGTTGTTGCTCTGAATTTTTCGGATATCTTTTCCTAAACTAAATTTTAAAGTTTCTTCTCTTTTCTCTTCACTTCTCAATTCTCTTCTCAATGATGTGTTGGAATGAGCAAGCAAATGTCATTCTTAACTCTTTGGCTATTTATGAATTGATGGTTTGCGAAGATATGATGAATTATTCAGAAATTCTTCCAAATTATAATAATCGACAGTTTTTGCGGTGAAGACCAAGATAGGAGAACCAGGAAAGCATAGACTCCTAGGGTGCCAGTTCCGATCCAGTTCGAGCTAGTTTCTTGGTCTCGAGGCGGCCCACTAGCCCGGTAGGTTGCCATTTTGGGCCGCCATATTGTTTTCTTAAAACACATTTAAATAGGATAGAAATTAGCCTAATTCAACGTTAACTGCCGTTTAAATCTAGTTTTAGACCGAAAACAGCCATTTTCCCAACAAAATTAGTGGCCTTTTTGGCTTTTTTGGTTATCGTTCCAGGGGGTAAATCAGAATTTTTTGGGGGTTTTTAGGCTAGGCTCACCCATTGGACATCCCTGATTCAAACGCTTTTGACTTTCATTTATCAACAGTTCGTGAAGTTTCGTGAAATGGAAAGAAATACTCAATTTGTCACTCAATTTAAGTTTGACTTTGGATTTGACTTTTTTTTATTCTTCAAATTATATTTAATGATTTTGTTTGAGTACAGGTACTCTCATTGCTTGAATGAGCCATTTTCTAATTAAGATTCATTTTTTATTTGATCTTAATTTTGTTCTTCAAAAATGAAGTGTTATTTCTTTGAAAGTCTTTGAATGAATGAATATTTTTAGAGTTGAAAAGTTTTATTTCTCTTTCTTTTGTCTGTAATTTGTGCCCCAATTCAGTGATGATCTTATTCTTTAAGACATTGATATGATGTGAGTCTTATCTAATGTGCAATTTATAGGTCTTAAGAATAGTTTTGAGTTAACATAACATTAATTGTGTTGCAAATCATTGTTACTATTTATTGAATAAGCCTTGTTGTGATTAACCCAAACATTGACTTCTTTTGGAATCTAATAATAACTGACTTTTACATTGATATTATTTTTGATCACAAGTTTACGTAACGACTATTACAATGTTATATAAGAAATTGATTTTGAATCAAAATATGTTACACTCATTTAGGTTGACATTTGATGTAATATTAATTTGATTTCCTTAGAAATCACGTCTGAAATGATTGCAATTTTTGTGTTCAGTCAGAAATCTAATTGATTTCTTCCAATTTGTCTCACATTTTGATTGCATAATACATTTGATCGAAATTCGTTTGAACTCTAGATTTGTGGTGAATATTATTATCAGGTGATTAACGCAATTCGCTTACACTTCACTTACTGTCATTATTTTCAATAAACTTGTAATAAATGTTTTGTTTTATTGATTTATTCAACTGTTTGTTGACTAAAGAAAATACTTTTAATGACAGATTGAATGTAATCCACAAAACGATTGTTTTGTTTATTGTTTCTGTTGAGTAACTGTTAATAAGTAATAATTTGTGTTAAATCTCGTTCCAAATTATCAGAGATTTGTATTTACATAATAGATAACTATTGCAGATAACAAGTGTCGACCAGTATTTACCAATTATTTGATCATTTTATGATCACTTTCGGTGACCCTTTTAACTGATTTCTTGGTATTCATCACTTGCGAGGAACAAAAGTTTTGAACTTTTGAATCTAGTTTTGGGCTAAACTTTGTTGAAAATTCATTGATTTATTAACTGATGATATGAAGAGTTGCCTCAATTTTATGTATTTTCAAATCAAATGGCTTTTCATCAAAACATTTAGGAGTTAAACGTCTAAATAATATATAAACTATTGATGTTTTGAGTATTTGAGTCGTCTATTCAGTCCTATCTATAAATATATAAAATATATAAAAAAAATCCAATTTTTTTGTTGACCTCTTTTCCCGTGATATCTCTGAAGAATTTAATGTTTTCTTTTGATATGATTTATGACATAACGAAATAGATTAATGTTTTAATTGAATTTTTAAATAAAAGTCCATTTGAGGAGAAAAATCAATTTTTACGATTGAAGTAATATTTGTACAAGATATTCAGTTGAAATAAAATTTAATATAAAATTTGGTAATAAAATATATGACATTTTGGCTAAATTTGCAATAGATATGAGAAATAACTTTAGGCAAATACGCGACGCTTCTCTTAAAAAAGGGAATCTACTCTTTTATTTGAGTTTCGGCATTAGTTGCAAGTATAGAATGACTTTTTTTGTACTCCAATTGAATAACTAATGCTATTTGTATAGGAATTTGAAGCAAACATTAGTCTACTCTTATTATTACGGTTTGATTGCAAATACGAATTTGTATTGAAAAGAGTGAGCAAACAATTTGTTTCGCCAAACGCTTATCCATAGTCTTTGCACTGTTTTCATGAGAAAGCGTACCCTCTTTTCAGTCATCCATCCATTGATCAGTAGTTTTGATGCTTTTGGATGGAAGTGCGCCTAAACTTTTGAAAAGAACTCTAACTCTGGGCTAAAATTAGACAAACTTTCAGTTATTTTTTGAACATTTGGATTAACTCTGTTTTGGGTGCACTGCAGTCGACTGCAAACATAAGACACTTATTTTTCTCAGTCATTCCTTTGCATATTCTGTGTGTAGATCATATTCTGGGGTACAGTCCTCTCATTCTCGCCTCTCTTATAAGCTCTGCTCAAACTCCCTGTCCGGCACTTAAATGGGATAGTAATCTATTGGTAGAGCAAACATGTTGTCTATTGAATGGTGTGATTCTGTTTCCAAAACCACATGAATATGTATTTCAGAGAATTAGTTTTGGATGGTGTTTCTCAAAAATTTATTAGAGACGTCTATATTGTTTTTGTATCTTAAGTGGTGCTCCTCTTCTCTGCCATTTTTAAACGGAGTGTTGTTTTTTTGTGAGGCCTCCGAACATTTGTTGCGAACTCAACTCTAAAATAGCTATTAATGTGCTGTCAATTCAATGTCTGTTTAATATTATATCTGTTTTTAATATATCGACTGATATGCGTTATCAACGAAGACAACGTCCCCCTCTCTAAGGCTAATGAGTTTTCCAAATTGAAGAACTTCTCGATTAGTTATCGACCCTTTTCTCGACAGTATATGAAACGAGTTATTTGTGTTATATTTGTTGCACTCTTTTATCGCGACATTCATTACTTGTTTTTTAGTTTGGAAAAAGTCTTTTCGTCGAATTGATTGTATTTTTAGTTACATAAGTGTCATATAGTTAGCAATTAGTTATTTTTAGTGTACACTTGTGTTAAAGTTCATAACACTGAAGTGAGCGCCCATTCCTTTGAGCCTAATGTGCAATGAGTTCATTAAAATATATAATCAAATCGAAACTAAATCCGAGGTACGTATCCATTGGTTTTAATGAGTCTCTCACCAATCGTTTAGCTTTTATGCAGGATGCAAAAATAGCACTTTGTCTCACTTATTAGAAAATGCAAAACTACTACAACTTTAAGTATCTCTTCTGCAGGGATGTGCAAGCTCGGGGGCTCTAGGGTGGTGGTTTTTCAAAATTTTTCTAGGGGGTGGTAAGCCAAAAGTCGCTCCACAAAAAACTCCTAAAATTCCCCAAAAAAACTCAAAATATTTGCCGTCTCGCTTCGCTCGGCAAAAAACTCGAAGTGGGGACCAAGGTAAAAAACGAGCGAAGGCGGGGGTATACCTGTAATGTTAAATTTTTCAAAATTCAAGGGGGGAGGGGGGGTTGGTAAATTCAAAATTTTTGACTCTAGGTGGAGTAGACCCCCTACCCCCTCTTGCACATCCATGCTCTTCTGTGACCCAACAAACAAATACCGACTGTTTGTCACTTTTTCTTACAATTTGTTTGATTTGTTGTGAAGATTCACTTTTCTCTATAACAATAATTTTCAATTTTGGCCGCTATTCCTCTCTCTTTGACTCATTCCCAACACCTTAAATGATATAAATTCGTTGTGAGCCGACACAAGTATTCTTTGTGTATATCCTTTCAATTCCAATGATAGAGCAGATTGTCTTCAATTTGTTGTAATTCAACGATTATTTCCATCAATTGCTCACAACTTTTGTCTAAAATGCATTAGTTTTGCAATTTTATTACAAAATGTGAACAAATTCTCGTAAATAAATATTTTGCGAACCATTTGTTTGTCTCTTATATTACTTCTCCTCAGAAAATATTTTGCATAATATTTATGGCACTGAATATAAATTTACTATTTTTCTGTGTTTTCGAGATATAAAGAGGTATTAAATTATAACAAATAAAAGTTTTCTCGAGTTGTTCGCAATCCATTATAACGTCTGTGAGAAAAACTTAATCTATTTATGAATCAAATAAGCTTTTTATGGGAAAATTTGAATCACTTTTTGCTCTTCACTATCGGCTAATCGATTAAATTTACACTTTTTGTGCTCACATTTGATGACTTCAACAGAATTGAATTTCTTCTCAATTCACTCTCAAATCAGAAGAATGATAGCTTTCGAGTGCAATAAATATTATTTCTTTTATTGTTTTTAGTTCTCTCTCTCTCTCTCTCTCTCTCTCTCTCTCTCTCTCTCTCTCTCTCTCTCTCTCTCCCTCTCCCCGTTTAGAAATTATTCTTCCCTGGTACATGGCGTCAAAATTCGATTGTCAACAGTTCTGTCAATAAAATTCTTGAGATCATATTTTTTGGGACTTCAGTCGAAATTGCATTTCATTTAAATTTTATCAATTCTTGAGATGTCTTTCTGTAAAGTTTTTCTTCTATCTCTGCCTTAAATCTGATCAATAAATAAGTTTATGTACTGGAAGTGATAGGAATGGCGAATATGGCTCTGAAAAACGGTCTGCCTCCAGGTCATTATCATTGAATTCGATTTATTTTAAAGAAAAGTATTCTTGAACTTTTTGTAAATCGATTTTTTCGATCTCTTATTAATGCGATCGGAGTCTAACACATTGTGTTATTCAGGTTTCACTCAATTTTACACAAATTTCTATATAATCTATTTTTTATCACTTGTTATGAACCAAAAAAGTGTTATTCGCCTTCAAATCAAACGCTAGAGTTATATAAGGAATATATTTGTTGTTATAAGGGATTGTTTGACACAATATTGTATTTGTTTCCGAAGGCAATACTCGTAAAATTAAGGGCTGTAAAGGGAATGTCCAAAAGTGGACCTCTTGTTGCGCCACATAATATTTGATCAATACTTAACACCAGAATTCGTGTGTGTGTGTGTGTGTGTGTGTGTGTGGTTCGATAGGTTTTACATTATTGAGTAATATATTGTCGTTTGTTTTGGTCACTGAAGCGATTCTAAACTCAGTCCTTGTGATGGATGTTCGCTATAGTGGTTGTATTGCCATCACAGCCACCCATTCCATAGTAATGATCATTGAATCCGCACAGATAACATAGAGAGGGTGTGAACAATAAATAGCGGCAAAGTTGGCACTCCATGTGTCTGAACTGTCACCGAAAAGTAGTGACAATTTGTGTGTTTGTTCGACATTCGAATCAGTGGAACACAAGGATTACTCCTCCAAAAGGATCTAAAGAGCACTGGCGCTCAAATGATTAAATATTTTACCAAGTTATCTGAGTTTAGATCAGAATTTTTGTGTTCCTATTCTTTCATATCATTGTAAGGGAAGAAAAATTACAAAATTTAATGTTTCCTTTGCTATGAAAAACAAAATCCCTGAAATCGATATGAGAGTCACTTAACATTAGAGCAATTCTTCAATGTCTTCAATGTCTATGTCTTGCAAATGCATTCAAATACATTAAAATACATTAAACTTTTTTTGCTCATTCATTTAAGGAAAATACTGTCTTTTCGTTCATCAAAATGGGATTTACATTAAATATTAAATAAGTTTTGATGAACTGCTTGACTATAAGCAGAACCATAGGACACATAAATGGAGAGAAAGCTCTTTCTTTACCACTAATGCCTACTTTGATCCCTTTTTTCTTTTGCTTTTCTTCTGCAATATTTCACTATTGAGTGGATATCATATGAAAGACTTTTTTATATTATATAAAATGATTTTTTTATTCAAACAATTCATTCAAACTAATGCTTATATTTATTGTCTATTCTTTGTTTGTAGTCATGACTCGAAGACAACTTCATGGCTACCGCCCATCGAGTCGTGGAATGGCTCCGATGATCACTGCCTTCCTTATGGCTGGGAGTTAGCCGTAGACAAAGACGGCAAAAGCTATTTCATAAAGTGAGTCCAATTTCAAAATCGAGGGAAAATCTCATTTCAAATGTAGATTTTGTTTATATATTTAATATAAATGCAATTTATTTTCATTGGTTTTACTCTTTTCCCATAACGTTATTTTAGATTAAATTACTTTTGAATATAATTTTCTAAATTACTAATTGAGAGGAGACTCTCATAAAACATATGAATTCTTGATTTAATTATTGTAATAAATTTGTTCTTTTTTCGGCTGAGATCTGAGACACAGAAAACCCGGAAGAATGGTTTTGTCCATATTTACCTTCACGAGAAAAGATGTGTTTATTTCAAATAGTTTTCCAAGAAATAAATCGATTGTATTTCGTGATTATGTGAACAAGAATTCAATGAATAGATTTTTTGAAATTTCATTTTCTTTTACAAGTTTTGGTATTTTTTCAAACTTTTATGATACGTTTCTTTTGGCAAATTATTATCTTTTAAACTTTTGCTCGAAAATTATTGTGAAATTATACCGTCATTACAATAATCATTGAACTTTAGAAATCTTTTGTATTCTTGTTCTTACCTTTTTATATGAGTTGTTTATAGAAAAAGACTATTTGTTTTACAGTTCAAAACATTTGCAGATATCCTATCATTTGTGTAAAGTCTTACACTGAAAGGCGGTAAAGTTAGAATGCTCAAATAAGTTTAAATTTATTAAATGGAGAGTCACTACAACAAGCAAATGAACATAGATTATAACTCAGATCATATCAAATGTTTACAAGATTCATTTAATGATTCACTCTCAATGCAAAACTTATGAAAGGGGAAAATTGATCTTTTAGTTGAGAGCTTCTATTATAGCTAAAAGCGCCATAATCTTGGCCATTCGGAAAAAATTCTGATAACTTTTAGCTTACTTTAACTTTACGGCCTTTCCGTCATAGAGTTGTTTTGAATCTCTATCTCACAATTTTATGATAATTTTATTATTTTAGTTCCCAATGAATATTATCATGAGTTGTGTCGATGACCAGGCTCTGATTAAATAAATTTAATGCATATATTGTTAAGGTTAATTCTGGCCAGAAGCTTATCTTACAAAAGTGTTTACTCAGCACAAAATGAAACTTGCAAAGAAAATTCACTTAATTGGTTCATCGATCCTCTTGTGTAATATGAGAAATGACTGGCCTGTGGTCATCATCATGGTCATCATCACAGTTTGCATTCTGATTAATTTATTAACTCCTCTCTATTAATTAATTACTTTAAAGTTATTTAGGGGCAAGGCAAAAAATATTTTTGAAATTTTATTTAATTCTGAGCCTTCAGTTAAGAGATATATCTTTGAGTTTATGTTATCTCATATCTGATCCCTTCCGGCTCTTCGCTCAGGCTTTTGATGAAATATCGAAACATATTTCCGTCGATAGAGAAGAAGAGATAAAATAAAGTTTCCATTCCGTGAATACATTGAGTTCCGCGATAAATATCCGAACAGTTTTAAGTTTAATCATTTATTATTAATATTAGGTTTAGTTTTAAAACACATTTTAGAAAATTAAGTTTCTTTTTCTTATCAAATATTTGGACTAAATTTAATTATAAATGAGTTTTATTTAAGTAAATATAATTATATTCGGCTAACGAACTATTATTCTAATGTTAAAAACTAGCAAAATTAGCATAGTTAATTTGAATTATAGCGAATAATTAATATTTGCTTCATTCAAATTAGCTTTTGTTATTATTTGTTTTAAAATTTTCGTAGAATTAATCTCTTTTAAAAGCTTTTGAATGTTTCTGATATTAGTCTTGATTTCAATCATCGTTTTGTGTCGAGTTATGAACTTCCGAAGCAATTACTCATAAATTTAATGTTTAATACTTTTAAGTAATAACGTTTCGTAAAAAGAATCTAGTTAAATCATCAAGGACATCAATAATTTGTTTTGTGAATACATTAGTCATTTAAAATATGTTTCATATAAAAGTATGTTTAGGGTTAAAATAATTAAATCTAGAATGCTCAAGGTGAATCTAACCTCTAAATTAATTAATGTAGGATGAAATCGCAAGTAGCAATAATCTTGTTGGACAATTTTCTGTACCTACTATGCTTGTCCAAGGAAATTGAGTAGAATTGATCAAATCTGTTTATGCCTGTAATGAGATTGCTGAAACTTGCTCTCATAAATAAATTATCCATATTGATTTCAATTATAATTTATAAGAAAAATAAGATGGAAGACATTTGTCGTTTACTTTAATCAATTTAATCGCTTTTGTGATAAATTTATTGAAATGATATTCAATTATTTGAGTTTTTCTTTGATTATCTGTAATTGAATTAAACATTTCATTAAATTGGAATCAATTTATTTATTTACCGATAGATCTGAGAAATGAAAAAACCTTTAGATTAGGAATTGCTGTGAAATTATATTCGATTAATCTATTATTTAATCGCCTCATAAATAGTTATAATTGTGAGCTATTTTCAGATAAATTTCATTGATGAATTGCAATTTCATTTATTATCTGACGTTCAAATCGTTGCACAGATTTCTCCAATGTCTGACCCAACTGTTCGGTTGGGAAATATATTCGAATCGAATTATTTTGATTACTAGAATATAATTATGCAAATCGGGGTCATTTAGATTTGTTTTCTTAATCGTTTGATTTGATTTTTCTGATCCAAGTCGTGATAATTCATTGAAAATAACAGCAATTTTTGCTTTTGCTTTTCATATTTTCATTGATAACATTTGGAAAATTTTATGCTTCAATATATAAATGCGATTATTATATCAATCATTATACGGAAAGTCATAAATATTTTGCCGAATATATAAATAATAAATGAATCGGACTTCGAATGTATTGATTGGGCGCTGAAATTATTATTAAATCCAATCCATTAACCATTCATTCAATTCATTCAAAACTAAAATAATCTGAATTTTAATTTTTGTAAACTTCTCAAAACACGAATTCTTTATTTGTTTTTTATTCAAATATTATTCAATATTTTTTATTATTTAAAGATATTCTAATTTTCTTCGCAACAATTGTTTAAAATTAATTGACCCGAACTTATTTCGAGTTTAAATTATCCAAACTTTTAATTAAAATCTTTTCGGATCTAAAATATGCAAATCAATGAAAGTCTAGACTATTATTATTTTACTTTGACGTTCACTAAATCAGATATAACCCATTTTCCTCATTATATTGAATAATAATTATCTTGTCATTCATAAGGATATAATATTATTTCGATTCTTTTCAATTTTTTTAGATATGGTTTTCAATTGAATTATGTATTTATTGTGTCTTTGAATGTCATTTATGACGACATTAATTCTATTCAGTCTTTATTTGTTTGTTTACACGACTTTTGTTAATCCTTGTATTGTTATTTTCTAATATTTTGAATGATCGAGGCTTATATAATGTCAAAAATATCTTCTTTATCCCTTTTGATGCATTGAATGGAAGCATTAAATTTATTTAAAGCACAAATTCCTTTAGTATTCATGTATTCAAAATGCGAATTAATATTGCTTTCAGTTTTGCGAATAAATTAGATTTTCATAATTACTCATTAGTTTTAATCTGAAGAATACTCTCTGGAATTGAACTGAAATCCTGTGTTATGAGAAATAGACTCAAAAGTGCGAAAAATAACAAAAATTCCCATTTTATTAATAGAACGAGAATTTTTAGGCAAAGAATTTGAATTTTTGCTAAAAATGTTTTCATCTAAAATTGGTTCACAAGAAAGTAATGGCGAACTAAATACGATTGATATTTATGAGTTCCTAATGAACTCTGGCATAAGAAAGATATGTTTCAATTGATATTTGAGTCTAAAAATTGGTATTCACTGAAATATCTTCTTCTGCACCAAAAGGTTTGGTTTAGTTTCGAATACTTTCGAATTTCTCATTCAATTCGCGTTTCAGATAAGAATTTACATAAAAGTCTTACAATAATTCACTTTTTATTTATGTCTATATTTTCGTATTTTCGGAAAAATTATGATTTATGTCTCGTTTTATAGCAAAATATGTGAGGAATAGACGTCTAATGTGTTTACCATTTGCTCGAATCAATTAAAATATATTTAAAGATTATAATTCCTGTCGAATATAAGCCTTAAAATATAAAGACTTTTCTGTTATTTATAGTCATATCAACAAAACGACTACATATGAAGATCCCAGAAAAGACTTGGAAGAGGAACCGCCTCCTCTGCCACGAGAGGTAGAGCTCGTAAGAGATGCACAGTTGGGATTCGGATTCGTGGCGGGCAGTGAAAAGCCAGTAATTGTTCGTTTTGTCAAAGAAGGTTTGTCATTATTTAAAAAAAACTTTGAATATTTATGAAAGCCTACTATCAGGCGGTCCGAGTGAGCACTTACTCCAAGCCGGGGACCAAATACTCAAAATCAACGGCGAAGATGTAAGAAGAGCTCCGCGCGAACACGTCATTGAACTCGTGAAGTAAGTCCTCCTCAGAGTTTGTGATCAATGATCTCATCTCCAAAAAGAGTCATAACTATTCTCTTTATTTTTAAACAAATTCAGAGTTTTTCAAAGCAGTTCTCTTCTCTTCTTCAGGTCGTGTAAACATTGTGTAACACTCACTGTATGTCAGCCCCATTCAAATAATGTGAGTACCGTTAAGCCGATTATTGAGTATTTGTTATGCCTTTAACTGATTTATCTTCGATGACATTAATCCTTATTTGTTTGCCACTCTTTCCTACTGCCGGGTCTTTAGTCCACAAGAAAGTCAGCTCTGCTCACGGCTGCAAAAAAGGCCAAATTAAAGAACAATCCCTCTCGGGTTAGATTTGCTGAAGGAGTTATGATAAACGGCTCACCTCTATTCTGCCCGATGTCTACTTTTGAGTCATGCGTTCCATTTATGCCCAATGTTTTGAAAGTGTTCCTGGAGAACGGACAGACAAAGACTTTCAAATACGACAGCTCCACAACAGTTCAGGTATTGTTATAATCGAGACATATGTCTGATTAGTGTCGGCGTTCAACAAATCCATTAATTCTATACATTAATACATTAATTCTCACAAAAGGATGTCTTGAATTCATTGGTGGAGAAGTTGTCGATCAAATGCGGCGAACACTTCAGTCTTGTTTGTGAACACATTAAAGCTATGCGTAGAAATAGGTTAACACTCCTCGACCCGAAAGAGCCCCTTGCTAAGGTAGGCATCGATTGCATAAAATGCATAAAATTATCGTTAATTTTCTTTTGATTTATTGTTGAATGAAATGAATTGATGATATTTGATGTATGTATAGATAGCTGCCCGTCCCGGTGCTCATAACCTGCGCTGTCTCTTCCGCGTGATGTTTGTGCCGAGAGATGCCTTCGATTTGTTAGAAAGAGATTCGATTAGTTTCGAATATCTTTACAGTCAGTGCTGTAATGATGTGGTTCAGGAAAGGTTTTCACCAGAGCTCAAATATGAAATAGCATTACGTCTGTCGGCCCTCCAACTGTTTCAGCACTCAATTGACAGCAATTGTATGCAAAACTCGAACGGAAAAGTCAACCTTAAGCTCATTGAAAGGGAATGTGGTTTGGAATCATTTGTTCCCTTCTCTCTATTAGAGACAATGAAACGCAAAGAATTACATAAATTACTCAATCATTTCCTAAAACTGAACCAACAGTTGTGTCCGACGGGACAGAAGTGTCTGAATTCAATCCAAGCAAAGCTTCACTACTTAAGAATAATCAGTGATCTGCCCTCATATGGCGCCAAAATATTTTCGCTCAACATTAGGGACGCGGCTACAGAGTCGGGTCTTTTAGTTAGTCCTAAGTTTGGTATAAGTCATGTAAATAGTATGAGAAACTCTTTACCCATTTCTTTGGCCAAAATAGAAGAAATTAGTTATATAAAAGTGACCAAAAATGACGAACTCTTCTATTGTATTGAAGTACAGCTCAAGTCTATAATCAATGATAGGATCTGTCAGTCCTTACAGTCCCCGCTTCGCTTCGAACTCGAAGACAAAGACGCAGAAGAGTTTGTTCTTATGATCAAAGGCTACCACAGGCTCTTCAACAAATACGACACCGACTGTAACGACAAAGAGCTGCCCGTATTTTGGGATATATCTGAGGAGTGGTGGAATGATTCCGGTCAGTCTCGCTATTAATCGTCTCATTTTTGAAATCAATTATCTGTTGCTTTTTATTCCACTCCATTCTTGTGCTAAAGAAAAGTTCATTTATTTTAAACATAATTCTTATAATCGAAAGCATTTTTGACTTTAATGCTTAAATCGATAGCGAAGTGAAGCGAATGTCAGAACTTTTCTCTAATAAACTTCAAAATCCTATTAGTTTTGTCTCTCATTTATTGATTTAATGTATTTTACGTGGCTTTCAGTTGTCTTAAGTGAAGTCCAACTGTTTTCTAATGAATAAGTTATTATTATCTTTTATGTCTTTTCTCTCTTATGCCTTCCATTCAGTCAAACGTAATCTTCTTTACGGATTCGGTACGACTTCTTCATTAATTACTGCTAACATTGAATGCTATTCAACTAAATATTTGATAACTGTTTCCATTCTGTTCTATTGTTAGCTCCCAGTTATTGTGGTTTACATACAGTAAGAGAGGCTCAATGGAGTTATGGAAGGAACACACAGACCGATCAACTCAGGCAAATAGATCTAGCAGTTCCTCCGCCTCGTTATATGCCATCAGATTCTGTGACCGAATGTGAACCAAATCAACAACAAATTCAAGCGATTATAGATTCCCACTATTCCTCTGCTGTCGACCACAATATGAACCAAAAGGTGGACTCAAATGGAATCGATTTGCCATCACTGGTGTCAATGGAAATACTTGAGAGCCAAGTATGCGATCCAGGAGTCAAGAATGAGGATATCATCAAAAGAGTGTCCGAAATGAACCGAATAGTGGCCGACGCCGAACACTATTTGGCAGAGGGAGAGACTAATGACGACAAACAAATCACTGATCAATCAGAGCCTTTGGAAGCCTCCTGGGACTCTACGGAGAGAGTCAAACCCACCGATTCTCTACTGCTCTTAACGCAAATTAATGGCAACACTGATAAGAGCTCTAATGACAAACAAAATGGTATTTCAATCAATATTTTACTTAAACTTATTTTTCCGTCTTTTTGTTCAAACGATTAATGAATTTCCTCTTAAATGTGTTATCAAATAGTGAGAGATGTCATTAACGGCGATCTATCAGCCAATGAGAGCGACACCGATAGCCTCATGAGTCCTAATGAGAGTCCTTTGCATCGCGTCGACAGTCAAAAGACAATGAATGCGATCCAAAATTTGAATGCTTTGCAGTCATCTAATGCTGTGGTGACTGTCAATGGCGTCAACACAACCCGAGGCCGAACCACTAGTTTCGGTTTACACAGTCCTGATGTCTACCCGAATATGTCTCGTGCGGAACAGGACCTCATCGATAGTCTCAAACAATTGAGATCTGAAGCAGAGCTCAAACTTAAAATTACAAAAGATCTGTGTCTGGACTCAGATATGATAGATTTAACAGCTATCCCACCCCCAGACACTCCCGAAGACATGCATCTAATTGGTTCTACCATTGATTTCCCGACAATGGGAGATCCTCCTACTCCTTATAGAGAAGACATAGACTTTCTGCACTTCTCCACTGACGACTCGGCTCGAGTTGTGGCAGAATTAGATAATTTATGCGACACTTTGTCTGAATTGCAGTCAAATGCCAGCAGTGATCGCAATTCCAATTTGAGTCAAAACTTGGGGTACACTCAGGATATCGACGATTTCATAGCTTCGATGACTATCCAACCGCCGCCACCGATGACCGATCAAATGGCTAGTAATGAACAATACTTATCCACATTCATAATACCTCCTCCTCCGAGCACATCCCCGTCTCAGTTCAGAGCGCAGGACGATGTAATCGCCAAATTTTGGAAAGTGACGGATGACATTAAGAAAATGTGTAACAATGAAGAGATTAGTCCTAGACTCTTCAAGCGTGAAGTACATAGTAGTAGTAGCGGTGAATCCGGTTATGATTCTGCGTTTAATTCGTCATCATTCTCCTCTTCGGCCAGTGATTGGCCCGTTTTCTCAGAGAATGGTTCTCCCAAACTGTGTTTACCCACAGTTATTGAAGTGACCTCTTCTTCAGAAAGCGAACAGTTTCTAAACCAAAGACCAAAATATAGTAAAAAGTCTGACCAAAGATCTAATGAAAGTAATAGTTGTGAAGACCTGCATATCATCAGAGAAATGGCTCAACAAATGAATGATACGAATCATATGTCTGGCAAACAGTCGCCGGCGAACCTTTCTCGTTCTCACTCGTGGAACAGTTTGCCCACTCCGTCCACACCTCCTCCAAAATTCACAAAGCCTCCAATACCTCCCTGTTCGCCCTCAATTCAAGAAAAGAGAAGACAACTTGGAATTAGAACCAATCATTCGAGTATGAAGAAGAAGCATCACCACCATAATGGCTTCCATACGATCCCAAATAACCTGCCTCTAGTGAACGGTTTTGGCGCTTCAGAGGCAGTGCGTCAGACAACAGATGAGATCTTTAGTCAATCACAACGGGATATCGATGTGTTGTTGGCGCGTCTCGAAGAGGTTCACGAAAATAGACTTACGTCTAGTCATCCGCCGTATGAGTGCACTGAAAATGACTTTTTATGCGCCAAAGAAGCACTGGTCACAGAGTCGCGACATTTTGTCACCGCATCCAAACTGTTTGTCAAATGTGCGACAGAAGCGTCGCCACAACTCTTGGAATACCTCTTGGAATGTGTGACGCTTTTGGAACGAATGTATAGCGTCGGAGAGATTGTCATCTTGAATATGGAATCTCAGGCACAGATCACTTGTTTGGTGGACCGCCTCAAAGAAGTGGCCGCCACTTATGCCTACACTGTGGACACAGTTCACAAACTGCACGACAACGTATGCTCACCCTCTACCAGTCCATATATGGGACTTCTAATGAACCATGCCACCAGTTTGGCCACCAGTTTGAGTGCACTGATGAGGACATTGCGGGCAATGAATATCTAAATGAAGAAAAGTGACACAACAATTAATTTTGTATGGCTTTGGGTTCGAACCGGCGCTTACCGTTTGAACAACGGATTGTCAGTTATTTTGTGCCACAAATACTACAAAAATACTACAAATCTGTTATTAATAATAGACTTAACGCTAATTGTTTTGACGTTAACTCTAATGAGTTGTTAATCAAATGCAATAAAACTCTGATTTTTTCCAATTTTAATATAATTTTAAATTAATTTAATGATTGTATAAATCTATAGATAATTCTCTTTTTTATATATTAATAGCAGTAATTTGCTGTCTATTAAATCATTTTTAGACCTCTTTTTTATTGTAAATCAATTGAAATATAATTTTTGGAAATTTATTTAAATTAATAACAAATTATTGAATTTAATGTCAATTTGTTTTTGAATCTCAATTATAACTCAATTTTTGTCTTTTTTGTTGAGATTTGTTTTGAGAATTTTTCATTTGAATAGTGAATTAAAAATTCATTTTAAGTGATTGTCATTTATTTTGAACGCAATCCTAATCAAATTGGAGGTCAATCCACAGAACCTTACTTGAAGGACAGGTGAGTTCAAGTTTAGAGGGCATATAGAGAACAAACACTCGATTTGGAGCCAATTTGGAGGCCATCCCTTTTGTTTGGAGGTCAGAGAGACACTGTCGAGGCTTTCTATTTAGGTTGAGGGACAAACAATCAGAGTCTTAGTCAATTATTATTTAACTGCATATATCAGCACATTTTCTATTCAAACGCTTTTCCTGGTTTTCAATGTCTCGGTTTATAAGTGGAATGACCCTGCACCAATTATCAAATTAATACAGCTTTAAAACTTTAAAATAATTAATATTTTGGTCAAATAATTATTGGCTTATATTCCAATGTATTCGTCAATTAGTTAATTGTTTTTAAACTACTATTAACTTTGAAGACATGGAATAAATTGTTTTATTGAAAATTCATTGAAATTCAAACCAATTTCATTGAGGTTTACATAAAATTAATTCGAGACATAAGTAAAGGTATGAAACATTTGTTAAAATATGAGAACAATTTAAAAATCAATAAAAACATTGAAATAACAGTTAAAATGATTGGATTCACGATATATTGCATTTGTCTTTATTTCGATTTGCATTCCTTTGAGACTCGGCTAAAGCTGTGGCCATATCTCTATCATATTGTGTCTGAGAAATAGCTGAACCTGAGGGTTGGCTGTCGAGCATTGATTGTTGGAGAGCTCGGGCTAAGGCCTCGTCTTCGCTGTAATTTCCCTGAACTGATTCAATATTGGAATGACTTCTCACTGACTGTGGATTAGATTTCGGTTGAATAGACTTTTGGACCATTTTTTGCGTTGCATTTGATTTGTTTTGTTGTTCGAAGCGTTTCAGAGCTGCAGAGCCTGACTTTGTGGCGATTTTCCCGTTTGCTATCGGACTACAGCTATGGTCTGCTGGATGTCTGTGTTTTAGACAATGATTGCGACCGCAATCTGAGCACAAGAGTGGAACCAACTCTTTTTGTTTGCATCCCTTAACTGAACACTTATTCTTATATATTTGGTTTCGTTTTTTGATGGCCGGATCCGATTCACAGTCCAGGTCTATATGCTGTCCCACTCGGATATCGGGCAGTTCTCCACGTTTGACAGCAACGGGTTGGTTACAGAGCGGACATATGGGCACCTGATTGTCCTTCTCGTGAGAGTTGGGACACAAATGCGATTCGTATCGGAAGTGATCCAAACAATAGATGTTTTGACACAAATCGCATTTCATTGGAAGAAAATCTGTTGACATAAACGACAATTTAAGACAAAATTAATACCAAATTTAATTCAATTGAAAATCAAATACAAACCCAATCGATGGCATTCTTTATGAGAACAGTGTTGACCCAAATGTGGAAATTCCATCACTTCTTCAGATAAGATATGATTTGCAGAAAATATTTAATTTGAGAATAAAATTGAAAATATTTTCAAAAAAAATACAAATATGTGGACAACTGTTGGTCACAACCACTAACTCAATGACTGAAGCATTTTGTGGCCAAACATTGACTTAAATACAAAACTACGCGAAGAATGTTCGCGAAAATTGTTCATCGATTGCATCAAATGATGTCATTTAAGACAAATTCACTACAATTTCATGATTTGCACTTTAATTGTAAACAAACACAAAATACGTCCAAATTATTGTTTAGTGCAACTCATGAATAACGTACATATGATCCAGATACTAAAGTTGATAAAAGTTTATAAACAACTTTAATTAAAGTGCATTGGTGATTTCTAAATGATTTGAATTTTATTCGAAAAATATTAAATTCAAAAACAATTGAAAATATATATAAAACTCATTTAATTTAACCAATTCTTCAATTGTTTGCGACTCAATGCAAATGAGTGGACGAGTGTTGTAGTCATCCCTCACTGTTGAGTACAAACTCAGTCCTCCAAAAAGAAATAATTGCCGCTTCTCTTCTGTTCGGTGTCCTTAACTGAATTCAATTTATTAATTCGTGGCCTAAAGTTGTTGGGATCCCTCCTAAAAGTGATGTTTAATAATTGCAGGAATCTATTCATTCCGGCCAATAGTGTTTGCGGAGAAGTGGCTACTGTTTTGACTGATGGCTCGCCTTCGAAAACAATGACCCGATCGGCCAAATAAGTGGCCATAATGAAGTCGTGCTCAACAACGAATCCAGTCTTTTTTGAGCTCAGAATAAATCTTTTAATAACTTTTGCGGCGACCAAACGCTGTTCGGAATCCAAATAAGCAGACGGTTCGTCGATCAGATACACGTCCGCGGGTTTGCCCAAACACAGAACCAGAGCCACTCTTTGCAATTCTCCTCCGGACAGGTTCTGCACTTCTTGGTCTAAAATACCTTCAATACTGAGCGGTTTAACCACTTCTGACTGGAAGTGCTGGTGATTGAAGAAGTCGCGAATCTTATCGAATAAAAGCATGCGAACTGTGCCCTCAGTCTTGGGTTTAATTTTCTGTGGTTTGTAACTGACATTTAGAGTGGGCACATCATTCTCTCCCTCATCTGGTTTCAGACTTCCGGCCAACATTCGGATAAATGTAGTCTTTCCAGTGCCATTTTCTCCCAACATAACAATAATCTCAGAGTCAGTGAAAGTACCAGGGTCCACACTCAACTCGAAGTTAGCTCCCAAGTGTTTAACCATTTGGGGGTATTCATAGCGACACATTCTCTTCACTTCTTCCTCAGCCGCGGTTTCAGAAACTTTAAAGACGAGTGATGTCTCTCTGAAACGAAGATTTTCTGTCGGAACGAAGCCATCGAGGAATATATTAATGCCTTCCCTGACGGAGAAGGGCATCGTCACGACACCATAAGCGCCGGGAACGCCATACAGACAACAGATAAAGTCTGACAAATAGTCCAAAACAGATAAGTCGTGTTCGACAACAATAATGTATTTGTCGGCGTTTATCAGGTCTCGAATGGCTTCGGCGGCCTTAAGACGTTGTTTGACGTCCAGATAACTCGAGGGTTCGTCGAACATAAAAATGTCCGCCTTTTGGACGCAAACCATTGCGATCGCAAAGCGCTGTAATTCTCCTCCACTCAGTTCGGATACATTTCGGCTACAAATGGCTTCCGTTAGATCTAACATATGACAAACCCATTCCTTGTTTTCTCTTTCGTTCTTCTTTTCGATTAGAGCCGATACGAGACCAGAAACCGCTTTCGGTATTTGGTCTACGAATTGGGGTTTGATTATAGCCTTCAGTTCGTCCTCTAATATACGGGTAAAATAGTTTTGAAGTTCAGATCCGCGAAAATATGTCAATATCTCTGTCCAATCGGGAGGGTCTGACCCGAAACGGCCTGTTCAATAGAATGAGTATGGTTAAACTCACGTCTAATTGAGTTTTGGAAACTTACCTAAATTGGGTTTGAGTTTGCCGGCTAAAATCTTCAGAGCAGTTGATTTGCCGATTCCGTTGGTCCCGACCAGACCTAACACTTCTCCCGGCCGAGGAGTTGGCAGTCGATGCAATTTGAATGTGTTTTGTCCGTAACGATGGGTTGTGTCCCGACTTAGATTCGATGGCAAATTGATGATAGTTATGGCCTCAAACGGACACTTCTTCACACAAATACCACATCCAATGCATAACTCTTCGCTAATTTTGGCCAATTTGTCGTTTGGCGTCACTTCTATACACAACTTTCCCATCCGTACGACTGGACAGGACTTTTTGCACTCCTGTCGGCATCTTTTGGGTTTGCATTTGTCTGTATTGACGATCGCAATACGAGTCAATTTGTCCTGGGTGGCCATTCCTTATATTTCCAATCGTTCTCTTTTGCAAGTCTTTCACTTCGAAGTCATAAATATGTTTAAACTATACTTAAAGTTAAATGAGTTTTAACCCAAATATAGTAAAGTCGGCACTAATTACAAAAATATGCGACAATCAACTGATAGCCACGTTTTGGGCCTAAGGGCTGACCACTAATTACGTAAAGTTTACTAAAACTTTTGATCTTATTTTGAATTCTGGTTCTTGAATGAGAAATGCAAACATAGAGAAATGGATTGTACATGATTCAAACTAGTTTTGAATGTCCGTAAAATTAGTCAGAATTGGTTCAAAAACCTATTTATTTGGTTCAAAACTTTTGTGTCATTCGTTAAACTAAAATGAGAGTCATCTCTGAGTTATACTCTGTTTTGGAGTCAAATCCTTTTTGTCATCAAAAGTGTTACACTATTTGTGGAAATAGTTTTCGGTTTAAAAGTTAATAACAAATTAGTTTTAGTTCCGTTTAGAAGTGATCTCAAGATATTCGAGTGAAATGGATATTCCCGGCTTTTATTACGACAAACAGAGGAAGAAGTACTTTAAGATACAGTCGGGAAGCACTGGTCAGAATCGGCTCACCAAAGAAGATGTTAAAGCGAACGCCTCTTTAGATTCATTCAATGACTACAAGCGAACGGATCCAACCATTCATTTGCCGCAAACTCTTCACAAACAAGAAGTCGATTTCCATACCAAATATAATCTGAAGGAAGAGTTTATTCGTTCGCATTTGAAGCCAATAAAAAAGCAAAAAACATGTGATATGGAAGTGATTGACTACACCGGAGATCAGATGCGAAACGTTTCCGTCAAATCAGTGATAGGTTCGCCACAAAGTAACCGACTGTTTGTTGTATTCAGTGGTGACACCGGTTCTGTGATATACCAAATATCAGTGGACGACATATTGAGTGATGACTTCGACATAAATAATTGCAAACAATTCATAAATGCATTTGCGGTCACCAATCGAGTGGTGGACATGTCGTACACCAATAATCGCAATTATGGTGTATTGTCGACACTCGTTCATCACTACCCCAACGAAAATACTATAAACACGAGCTTTACTTTGAATATAATGAATGAAATGCCAGAAATCAATCCGATGAGACAGGTCTACGAGTTCTCTGAACCCATTTTCAGTGCCACTCATTTTGAAGACATGAATATTTTGGGCGCAGAGAAACAGATCTATGTCTTCAAACCTTCACATTCCGGTAATATTAAGATAATCAAATGCACAGACAATATCACAGCTTTGAAGACTGGCACTGATGGCAAACTTTTTATAGCCGGAACTAATAAGGGAGAGCTGTCCTGTTTTGATGTTAGAGATATGAATAGTTTGTGTAGACGTTCCTCTTTTAAATTGCACGACACGAGTATCATAAATGTCGAGTGTTTGAGTGATTCTTATGGTGTAATCGTCAGTTGCCATAACCATTACCTCTGTCTCACAGACCTTCGAATGTTTAATAAACCAGTTCTTCAGTATATAAATCATTCGAACAATTGCTCAAAAATATCTTTTAGTGTCGACGAAAGCGTTGATGTCTTGTGTTCCTCTGGTGACGACAATTTGGTCAGATTCTGGTCTATTAGTTCTGGAAAATTACTTCACTTGTGTTGTCCTCAATTGGAAAACGATTTATGCAATACTTTGCCATCCGCTCAGTTGATATATAATGTCTGGTATTCCAATTCGTGGAATTTCCTCAACAATCAGTTCAGACCTCTTCTGTTCTCAATGTGTGACAAACAATTGAATGTCAGCACTACTTAATGTCAATAAATTATAGACAACTTCTTGTAATCAAATACATAATTGACTCTACAATTGAACATTGTTTCTGGTTATCCAAGTACAGTAACTTACAGTGATTTTCAAAGAGCCATTACAGAATATCATGGTTAATCTTTTAATATATTTTTTCTAATAGTATATAAATCAATATAAATTGTTATTACCGGTAACAGGACAAATTCAGTTTGCACGTGCTAGAATATTTAGATTCCGTAAAGCGCGGACTTTATTGGATTTGATTCATTTGTTTAAACGATTTTACTCAGAATAGTCGACAATTATTGACATTAAAACTTAATCAGGGATAAAAACATTCAATTATTTTACGCTCTTTGTATTTATTATTGATTATTGAAATCTAATTAAACTGTTTTATGGAATTCTTTTATATCGTTTCACTTAAATCTTCAGACATTTAACCTTTAAATGGATTACGAATTAGTTCTCAATTATTATAAGAGTTTTTGCACTAAAATATCAGATTTTAAAAGTTTTTTCAGAGAAGATTCCATTTTCTTCTTTATCGGCGACTCTGGAAATACTTTCATAGCTTACGGAAAGGAAGACATCGACCAAAACATAGACAAACAGTTTTGGACTAAAGAGGACACGAATGTCAACAAAACACTAATTGCTTATAATGTAAACATCGAGAAGAAGACTCAAATGGTTTGTGACAAATCCAGTTCTCAACTGTACGGCAAAGACTCTGTTGTGGCGATTGTTGTGATAGGAATAATGAAAGCAATTCATATCGAAAATGACATTCCGTTGACAAAAGCGATGGGAAGACATTTCGTTCAAACATTTCAAATCAGAAACACCGACCAAAAATACATTCAAAGCAGTGTTTTTGCATTTCTGGCGCCGACCACTGACTTTTTTAGCACACTCATTGTGAGAGATGTCGCACAGCCCTTGCCATCAGTTTCTGGTGATGTCTTCGATGGTGAGCATAAAATTGATGAAAATCCAGTAAATGGAAGTGATCTGGATTTTGAAAAGATCGTCAATACTATCGATAAATTGATGAATGAAAATAACGGATTGAATGAAGACATGAGCGACGAGAAAGTCGACTCTAATAGTAAAGAATTAATGCCGATATCAGTGAATGAAATACTCGAAAACAACTCATCAGATGACAAACGCCAACAACTGAACCAATCATTCAGTTTTGAACAGTATTTCAATGATGTCTGGACTCACAATAAAAGTACTGAAAAAGAGGATAAAATCTATGAAAATGAATTGAATGACAAAAGTTTGGACAACAAAAGTCAAGAGACGTGTGATGATCATAATTGTGGCACCAGTTTTGCCGATGTCTTACGCGATGGACTACAGTCGTGGCAAAGCGTCAAAACTGAGGACAAGTCACAAGAGATCAGAATTATTACGAATTGCAGTAAATCTAAGTTCAAACAGAGTTGTCTCAAATCAAGTACTGATCGAAAACTGGAATTTTGTGGACAACAGAATATTACAATAATTGGCGCTCAAAATCTCGAAGACTTCTGTGACGGTCAGATCCTATTTGTGGCAAACATTCCAATCGGTTATCCGAAGACCGAATTTAGAAATCTATTCGATATTTATGGCAAAGTTTTGTCGATTAAATTCGTCGAAAGAGTTGGTGTTTCGTTTGCTTTTATTTATTTCGATTCGTAAGTCGTTTGAAACACTTTAAGAATATTTTAAGTAAAATGTTTTTCGGTTCAAAATAGAAGCAAAAGTGTGGAAGAAATATTCAAGAGCACCACCCCCAACAACAGCTTATCCTTAAGTGGACTGCAACTAAAAGTTGATAGATATAGATCAAGAATTCCAGGATTCATGACATGAATCAATTACAAAATTTAACTGATTGTTATTTCAATTCATTTATTAAGAGAACGTTTTTTTATTTAAAAATTATTTAATTATATGATTTGCAAAATAAAACTTATTTATTGTTCTTTGAAATTAAAGTGTAATTCAAAACGTTATCGAATGCATTAAAAGAGTAATATTCTCATTGGTTTGATATTACGTGACTTAAAATCTGATAATTTATCTTGCGCTTGCATTCTGAGAATTCATTGCCAGAAAACCGTTTATTGCTATTTTTGCCTAGCTTATAAACTGCTAATCGATTGGACTCGTGTAATCACTTTTTCATTCAAAGATCAATGAATTTGTCCACAAAAACAGCTATTCTTTTGGTTTTCATCAATAGACTCAAGTGTTTGATAGCAGACGACAAGAGATACGATTGTGTTAACAAAGATGATCCTGGTATCATCAGAATCAAATTAACAGGTAAATGTATTGAAAGGAAATTTTACATCCTTGAAGATTTGAAACGCAACTCTACAGACAAAAATAAGAAGTGCTGCTTTCGATATTATATCACCTGTGCCTCAGTCATTACAGTAAGTATTAATCAGTTAGAGTATACGGAACAGCATCTAAGATGACATCTTTTTAATACAGACCCAACAAATGTGTAAGCCTGGCAAAATTTATATCGGAATTATATATGGACTCATTAAAGGCTTTTTTCGATATGAAGAGCAACAATGCACTGATTTCCGTCTCAGCAAAAGTCTCTGCTCTGAGTACGAACGTAAGGTTGATCCGGATAAGATTGATAGTGATAAATGCGCACAGTTTACTTATGATGAGTGTCATAACTATAAATGGAATCCTCATTCAGTGACAGTGGAAGTGCCGCAGACACCCAAACCGACTCTCAAACCCGTTAATAAGGAGACCACAAGTTATCCACAAAAGTCTAATAAAACATCAAAAGACACGTCTAATCCAAAGGGCTACGAATCATTGGCTCCGATATCAGTGAATGTGAGGGATGTTCTTATTCTTTCCCAATGTTTTCTAATTTTATTTTGGATTTCATTTCGTTTTCTGTAAATTTTCGAAAAACTTTTGGTTTCCAATAGAAGTTTGTAAATCATATTCTTGTTAAAATAAACAATTGTTTCATATCAACGTATGCTAGATAAATTAGTAGATATCATGTGACAGTGACACCCTACACACCCGATCTTTAAAAGTCTCAAAATTGCCAAATCATTTGTCAATTTACCTTGATGCACATAACAGTAGTTACCGAAACTGTCGGCAATACAACTGTTGTGGTCAACTGAGTCAACAAGATAAGTATGATCCCACAACTGCCAAGTTACTTTACAAGACATACAGTAATATTATTTTCTTATAAACCGTAGTAAAGAGAAATCGATTCAAACAAATGGTTTGCTTTGAGTCGAGTCTCAAGACTTCAGTCCATTGTTTTTGAAATACTTTTGAATTCGAATTACATTTCAATCATTACTTCGAATAACAAACTGTTAATCGATTTGACTCTCATTTAACCACTTTTTCATTGATTGCAACGAATATCAGTCAAAGACGACAATGAATTTGTGCTCAAAAGCAGTCATTCTTTTGGTTGCATTGAATGGTGTGAAGCATACGGTCGGATAGACTAACGTTGAATTTTATTGTGGTCTTCTGGTCCAGAGGTTCTGGAGTAGAGAAGTTCTTATAAACAAATTGATTTTGTTTTCACTTTTTATTCAATATGACTGAAACCATGAATAATGAATAAATAAAACAATAAAATTCTTATATTTCTTAAAAATGTGTTCAACTTATTTAGTTTGCAGTTCAATGTCTGCATTGGAGTTACCATTAATTTGATTATTTGCATAACTCAGTGGTATTTCAATGGGTGTGTGACCAACAGCTATAAAAGTAGAGCGTCTTCTTCTTATATCAAAAAGTTTGCTCATATTCTGGCCATTCTCTAGAGTTTCGGGCAGAGGTTTGTTCAAAGTTTCAGGTAATCCCCACATAAGTGCTGACGAACTGAAAGCGCATAAACCGAATATAATGAGAGGAATTTGCTTGCTTATTATCGACATCTCAACGATTTGAGGACTTATCAGGTTTCCAATGGATCCGACCGCCAAACGCACAGCCAGTGCTCGACTTCTAATCACTGTTGGATACACTTCTGCAGCATATATGTATTGAACGTTATAACCGCAGGTGAAAGTCAGTCTTCCCGCCAATAAAATCGATATTTGGATGTATTTTAGATCTGTTAGTTTAGTCATATTTAAGCATTTGAACATGAGCATTTGTTACTACTTTACTTTGAGGTATGAATGAGGCCGAGACATAGGCTACACCCGCGAGAACACAACTCACAACTGTTGTAATTTTTCTGCCATAACTATTCGAGAATTTATTGGAGAAAAATGTGGCCAAAACATCCAGAGCTGAGTTGATGCTCAACATAATGAATGGACTGTTCGATACATTGGCCGCATAGATGTTGACACCCGTATACCCAATGTTTAAAAGTGCCCTAAAATACTATTATTGGACTTTCGATTGCATTATTAAAATGATTTACCAGAGAATATTTGTTGAAATGAAAATCTTAAGTAACTTTCTGTAAGGCTTTTTGAATAACTCGAGTAAAGACACGTTTGTTATTTCGTCGAATTTAATATTTTTGAGACTCAATCCTTCTTCAGAGACATTCATCTTATTTATTGAGGCTATTCTTCTGAGGATTGTTTCGCTTTCCTTTACTTTTCCTTTAGATATAAGCCATCGAAGAGATTCCGGAATAAAACTATTGATTCAAACATTAAAACTTTTAAAACAAAATTCAAATGAAGATAACTTGCATTTGAATCAAAATACTCTTACAAACATATAATTGGTATTACAAATAGAGGAACAGATGTAATGATACTCAATATTTTCCAGTTATGAATGTAATATGCAATCCATGGGAGAACTGTAGCCGTAATGGAATAACTTAATAGAAAAAGAGTTGAAATTATCATTCGGCCATCGATTCCAACAAATTCCATAACAAGAACGACAGCAAACATTCCCTGAGATAGAACTACAAAACCCATAAATGCTCGGGATATCAATAAAACGATGTAGATGTCCGAGAATAAGACTGTTGCCGTGCCCGCAATTGCACTAATCAAATGACACACTCCTATAGCTGGAACTCTTCCATAACTAGCATTTTTAATGACAACACTTATTAATGATTGAATTCACAACAATAGACTCACTTATCAGCTATGCTACCAATAAAATGGACTCCAAACAATGACCCAGTCCAATAGATTGTATGAACAAAGAATAACTTCCACGAATCATCGCACACCCAATTATTCTACCGTACAAAAAGTTTTACATTTGTTTTGGATTTCATTTAGGCCTTACTTCGGAAACAATAGTGGAATAAATGTGTGAATAGTTGTATTGATGACCAAAAATGCATTTCGTTTTATTTCCAAAGGTGTCAATCAGTTCGCACTGTTTGGCAACTCTTCTCTCAGGTGTCACAAACCAGAGAACATCATAAATAAGTTGGACTTCTTCTTTAGGATTAGCACAGGCATGGTCAGGTTCAAGGAATAGCAGGAATTGTGTCAAATCATTGAAAGCAAAGAACGGTGCGATCAAAAAGCACAGGAATATTCCCAACAGCTTTTGGTATAAACCAAAAGAACCAACTTTTTCGATGAGTTCTTCGCAATCCATTCGACACTTATGTTGTAACCCGATTATCGACTAGAATTGATTCGATTGATCTATTCATTGGTCTATTCATTACTTCAATTCAAAGATTTCTTTGCAAACAAACGACACGAATTGTAACAGAACTGATGAAACTATTGATTGTTAACATTTGCTTTGATTATTCATATGTGTTATGCAAACAATCACAAAATCTATTCATTTTATTTGACAACTAAACTAAATCTGTGATAAATTCTTTGAAATAAATTAACCTATCATAAATATCAGGAAATCCCAATTGAAAAAGAGTTTTCCAGATTCTATTAAGTGAGAGAACATCTGATTCAATAAAAATTATTAAATGTTATATCACTTAGTGATAGCGGATTTCAAAGGCAATTAAAAACTAAAACATATAAGACCTATATTTTTGTAGCATCGCTTCTAAGGGTACTCTAGTATTAAAGTGATTCGATATAAGGAGCAAATTATAAGGAAATTTCAATTTAAATGACTTATTATGGTCGTACACATAGCATAAGCCGTGTATTGATTTAAAGGAATTGATTAGTTTATTCTTAAAATTAAATCGAGGTCCAACAGTTACTGTGTTTGCAAAAAGAAGGAAACGTTTTATGAAGAAAACAAACAATTTCAAAAACAAGAGCATCTATTAATTTTATGACATCAACCAATAATTGATTTTTTAAATCTCAAGAATATTTTAATCAAGGTTATTATACAGGTTGTGTTTTGAGTTGAAATTAATCAAATTTATGAACTTTTTGTATGAATATTCAAAAACCGGTTAATGAGAAAGTATTTATTGATTTTCTCAATTCTATGCTTAGATTTACGATAAGTTTTGGTAAAAGTCGAGTACTTCTAAATCAGTTTGTAATCAGTTATCAAACGATTAGAAAATTTCCAACAAAACAAATATTTTGAAGGCTTTTCAAATCAATTTACGTCTAAAACACAACTAATTTCATATAAAATCAATTTAATATTTAATAGAAATCTAAATGTATTACAAATGTATTAACAGTTATTTAGCAAATGAAGAGTCAACCGATCGAATGAATTTCAATTTCCATATCATTTGCATTACTTTTTGGTTGCTTTTGGCGCTAATCATAGGTTCCGTTCAAAGAAGATTCTGTGCATCAAACGGACGGTTAGATCGCATCAAATATTTTTTCAGAGGTTAACCAATTGTTTTCTAGAAATTTATTCCAATCGACATATATTTGGCCAAAACTTATGGACATATCATTGATTTAATATTAATTGTATTTTGCATTTGTCAGCAAAGTATTTAATATTAAAATAATACTCACAAATAGATGTAAACAACTTTTGATCGAATAATTTTATTAATAAAATACTTTCTGAATAAGTTCTGGGTGTTTTCTGATCATGCCACAACTACCAAGTTACTTTATCAAATTTGTAAAATTTTGGACGGGTATCACATCTCAGTGATCTCACATTACTTTGATTGATACTATAGATGGCGGGGATTTGCGACCCACCCTTTATACCCTCTAAATGGTTCGACGAAAGGGCAGAAGAGTATCGACGGCTCAAAACAAAGTGTTCTCCCTTTCCGGACGGACATATGTGCATAAAATACCACAAAAGTATTAGTGACTCTACTGCTGAGTGCGATCAATACAACAGATGGAATTCATGTATGGAATACACTTTTCGCATAGATAGCCCAGATAGTTCATTCACACCGATATCAGTGAATGTTTTGGTAATTTGCTTATCGCTCTTCGTTTCTAATTCTTAATGTTTTCTAATTTTTCACTTCATTTGGATTTTATTTTTTAAATTCTTATAAACAAATTGATTTTGTTTTCATTAGAAATGTATTCACTTTTTATTTAATTGAATGTGTTTTTGAATAAAAGCCTTTATTTCGATTTGAATCTTATCTTACAAACTGACAAATGACAGGTTTGACTATATTTGAAGGATGATTGCACTGAACATCAGATTCACAATCGAGGCTTTGATCTTAGATTTTAAGATGTACTTGGTCATTTTAATGGTTATACTGCGGATGGTTTGAATAAGCGCAAGGGCAAAATGACTAAATACGTTAATTAGGATTTTGTTAAAAATTTATTAATATTAAGAAAACAACAAAATATTAAAATAAAGACTAAAATATATTTACATATTTTGGCAAAAAAACAATAAATAAATCACTCATTTGTGCAAAAATTGTCTATAAATACACGAAAACAAAGTCTTATTCACAGCTCTGTTACGAACATTCCGTATAAGTCATCACAGAATTACCGGTTCTTTTAGTGACGGTATGGCACTTCTGGCCGTGACCTCCGCTGCTCGAGAATGAGTTCATTCGCATTTCATTGAAGTGATTTCCACCGCCGAAGAATGAGTCGCCGTCACCGAACGTGTCATGACTTTGATGGCCGAAAAAGTCACCGAAAGAAGAACCAAATTCCTCAGAATCAAAGTCATCGAAGAGATTATCGAAATTGAAACCAAAGTGCGATCCGTGTGACCGACTGTGCGATCGGAAGTGATCGTTAAAGTGTTGTTCATTGCGTCCGCCGCCAGCGCCAGTATGGAACTGGAAGTGACTGTCAAAGTTCTTGAAGAACTCATTGAAGTCAAAGTTATGGGCATCTGAACCACCGCCTGAATTAAAGCCATTGCCGTCTTCATCACCGAACTGGTCATAGCGTTTGCGTTTGTCTTTGTCTGAGAGCACTTCATAGGCCTTTACGATTTCACGGAACTTTTCCTCCGCGTCTTTGGCCTTATTCTTGTCCGGATGGTATTTGAGGGCCAGCTTTCGAAAGGCCTTCTTTACGTCTCGTTCTGACGCATCTCTGGGAACACCTAACAGTTTGTAGTAGTCTTTTGCGGCCAAAACCCGATCGATATTATCACAAATCCAAACCATAATCAGCAGCGAATATATGGACCAATTGGCAGCTTTTAAATACATCTCTATTTGTCACAAATTATGTAAAATTAAATGAAAATGAGTTCAAAACTTGAATCTCAACAGAAAACGAGAGAAATGACCGGAGTTTAAGTGAATCTAATGGTTAACTTTCGGTGAATATATCATATGTTTGAGTGAACTGTTATTTTAATGAATGGTTTATCGCATTGAATACAGTATAACACGAATCGCTATTTCATTGGCTGACGAAACATCGATACGAAGACCGCAAATAACGTCAATTCATTTCATTTGATAACTGTTTCTCAACGCTTGGCTTAACCCAAACGCTCACAAAATGCTATTCCCTTTGGGTTAGGGCTCACATTATTGACGTCCACTTTTATCCCTCATTTAAAGGTCAGAATAGGGTTAAAGCTACAGAATTTTCTGGTTTTATAGTGAGTTCATAACTAAAACATGGCTTTTGCCCTAAAATTTAGGGAAACTTCTGTTCAATTGGTTTGAAAGCAACCAATGATTCAACTCTTTTCAGAGTTTTATTATGAAAACACTGTGACGTCAGTGAAAGACTGAAAACAATGTTTTGATTTTGTAAACAATAACTAACCGTTTGTTTAAAATTAAAATTAAACCAATGGATGAACATATGATTCCTCTATTTGCCGAACACGAAGACGACATCCATTTAACTGCAGTTCTATTCCTTTTAGTCCACAATAATAGTTATATACCAAGGTCGTGACACAATGAAAAATGTTTATTCCTATTTTTGTCAAACTCTAGTCCGGGACAGAAATGCGTTAATTTATTGTTATTTGCGAGCTAATTCAATTTCCAACCAATTATTTAATTGTTAGTTTTGCCAAAATGTCTTATGAGAAGATTGACAGACACTATAAGAGGTTGCAAACCGTGTCCAAGTCGTGGGACGAAGCCATTGAAAAGGCCAAGACTAAAGCCAGACAACCATTTAATGACAAGAGAACTGAATTGAGAGAAAAACTCAATAAATTTAGAGGCGATGAACAGCAACTCATTAGTGACTATCAGAGGACTGAAATGAATTTGAACCAAGAGTCACAAAGAATCGCACAACAAATCACTTCTTTAGAAAGTCAGGCGACGGCACAACCACTCGACCCTCGACCCGATATGGAGCGAAAGAACCAACAATTGGATCAGATATATGGCGAAACTCACAAAGAAATGGTAGCTGTTCTAGACAAATATAGAGATAAAGTCAAGCGATTTGAACAGATTTTGGCTCAAAATGCTGATCAGGAGAAAAAGCTGACCAACCTGGGTGCTCAAATACAAACAAAAGCTGTCACTCCTATGAAAGCAATTCTCGACCTCAAGGACAAGAATATGAGTGAAGTCTTCAATAAATTGCAACAAATAAGAGAAGACATCGAAAAGAAGATCAAAGAGTTGGCAGAAATCGAGAGAAAAGAAGCCGAAGAAATCGAAAACTCAGAAAACAATTGCATTCAAATGGAGATCAAAGAGAGGAACGAAGAGATGAATAAATTCATGCATAAAATCAGAGACAGTCTGAAAAAACATTGAACTTTGATATTATCTATAAAATTGAGTACAAATTAATGTATTGATCCTTAAATTCTATTCAAATAAAATGATAAAACAATTGAAGTTCAGGCTGTTGTTGTCATGCTCATTTTATACAACTACCAAACCATATCTAATCTTACCTTTTGTCAATGTTATTTTCACAAAATGTATATATCAGATGATTTTAAAACCATAATAGATTAAATTCTGCCTTTTACCTCGAGTAACAGTTAGTTTTACAAGAAAAAAACATTTGATGAACAAACGCCACTAAACTGTCTAGATTCTAAACTAAACTAGTCTATTCCTATAGTTTAAGAGTAAATTTTTTTCCAGGAGATACATTATATTCCAGTTAAAATTTTGTATCAGTA
>JAQGCS010000041.1:0-45694 GCA_034702105.1 Fuscozetes fuscipes
AACAGTACGTCAAACACCGCTCTATTCAATGACATCACCGATCGATGAAGTGCTGACAAATAATAAAAAGAACAGATGTAAAGAAAACCAATTTAATGAATAGTTAAGATTACCAGAATTGCCACAACTATCCTGAAGATTGGGATCGGCGCCGGCATCCAACAAAAGTCGTGATGTTTTGGCGATACCATCGCTATTGACTTTGTCTGCGCACAGGTGGAGGGGAAGATCACCGACAGAATCAGACGAATCTACAGATGCGTCATATCTGATGAGGAATTGGGCCGAAAAATGGTCGTCTCTTAGGATAGCTCTGTGCAGAAGAGTCTGACCCTTACTATCTGTGGAATTAACATTTGCCTTATGTGAGACAAGACTTTTGGCGATATCCTCCTGTTTGGTCTTAAGGGCCAAATCAAGCGGTAGTTCTCCCGATTTGTCCGTTTCGTTGAGTTTAAGAATCAGTTGTGAATCGAATTCAATTAAAAATAGGAACAAAACATCTTCTCTTTTGATTCTGATGGCGGTGTGGATCGGATAATCTGTCTTTGTTTTGAACATTTGTGACAAGAGCTGCGCCGACATCGAAACAAAGTCATCACTCGTAAAGTCCTCCCAATGACTGGACACAAGTTCCGAGCAGTGATTCTTCAGTGTTTCGGCTCCGATCTCATCAGCCGTTTGATAAAAGCGGACACAATTGGAAACGTTTACGAATGACATAAGAGTCTGTTCGCAGAGTTCGACCAAATTTGACAAATCATACCGTTTTGCGGTTCGCATCACTTCCAGAATAAATTCCTCATTTCTGTTACTAAAGTCAATGGTGTCGGTGTACACCCATCGGATCAAATGGAAGCCCACTTCGGAGTTAACATCAGATAAGTCCAGTTCTGATATGTGGTCCAATTGGTCCCACCCATCACTTCTTGACGACAATACGAATTTGTGTGCTTTAATTGTACTGCCATTGAGTTTAATCATAAGATCCGAATATAATTCTTTGTCGAAGAGCTGAGCGACAGTGCGGACCAGTCGAGAGACGAATGAGTTCTCGTCGACCACTCCTTTCTCGGCGTTCAGTAAATTGTATTTCCTTTCGATTTCGTAATACTTTTGCTGAAGTTTTACATATTCTTCGCGTAAAAGACTTAAATGTTTTTTGGATTTTTCCAACTCTTCTGACTCTCGGTTCATGTCTTTGGCTGCGATCATGTCTTCAACGGCTTTGGGTTTCAAACAATCGGTGGATCAGAAAATTCAATTCATTCGCCAAAAATTAAAACTCAAATAAATGTAAACAAAATGTTGAATAAAATATCGATTAAATTAAAAGAAATGAAGAATTGAATGGAACTGATCTACACTTTGGACATCATTTCGTTGTAAATAAGTCT
The DNA here is from genome assembly GCA_034702105.1 of Fuscozetes fuscipes. Lineage (NCBI taxonomy): Eukaryota > Metazoa > Arthropoda > Arachnida > Sarcoptiformes > Ceratozetidae > Fuscozetes > Fuscozetes fuscipes. The sequence continues at coordinate 1,398 of JAQGCS010000041.1, forward strand.
TCAAATCAACTGATTTGTCAAATATTTCTCCACTCCTTTCACTTATTTGTGAGTAATTCATAAACTATGTAAACAAATGAGAGGTGGGACACACCTCACAAATGTCTTAATTAAGTGAATTTTGTCCATAATTTAGCTTGGTAGGTGTTTTCAAAATTTTTACACATTTTTTTATATTTCTTCAATTGAGATTGATTAATTATAGGCATGAGCATTCTCAAATTACAATTATTTTGGTGCAGTTCTCAAGTTGCCAAAACTGAAGCATCAGTGTAATTCGAACAAGTTCTCTAACAAATTGTTAGTGACAGTGAAATGTACCTGTCTCATCATTCATTATTAATAGTGATCCATTATTAATGGTAAAGCATGACAATTCCAAACATTATTCATATTTAACCAGTGTGACTTGATAGGCTCTCTTAATCAAGGGTGGAGTGAAAGACATGTAAATGTAGATTACATGCATTTCTCTATCAGTTGTATCGAATTTTCGTTTTGAATCATGTTCACTTTCCCTATAATAAACATAAAGCAATTAAACACGAGTACTGTCAACTGTAGGGTTGTAAACACGAAAAGGTAATAACCTGTAGTAAACATCAGTCACTAGTTTTATACCTCGATCTCGAGTTTAATGTTCTTAAAAGTGATGGCAATGTGAACGACATATCTCCAGTTCCATTAGTTACAGCAAGAAACATTTCAAGCAAATTAATGTAACCCTTTCATTTTTCTGATTACTAGCCATTGCTTTGATACCTCACTTAGAATTTGAATCACTTCGGACTTATTTGAACTTGTTTCTTAAAAGAGGGCCAAATTTTTTTCTTAATGACTTAGTTATCGAAATCAATAATTATTTTTAAAAATTTTCAGTTAGAACTTTTAGTCCAAGGATATCTGAACTGAAATGATAATAATAGGCGCTTCCGCCCACTACCTAAGTACCAAAGCGCTTGCGGGTCACTAAAGTAGAGACTGTTCATTGGTTATAGTGATCTACCTACTAACTTCTATCCGTATGAGACCGTGGTTTATTAATGAGTGAGCATCATGTCCAATTATCTCATATAAAATGAGACGGAAGAATCATTTCAAAGAGATTCGCTGCTCTTTTATTCATGGAATGAGTCATTCAAAGAACGGCAGAGTATTTCCATGTAGAGATGTCAATGGCATTTATCTTGAGCACCCATTCATTCACTATTATATAAGTGATGTCTGTGTGCACTGACGCAAATGACTAACCGATGTTACCATTGGTTGTAAGTCTCTTACGGATTGTGCGTTAGGTTTGGCCACCATTTACTTCAAAGCAGATAATGTGAATGTTTGTCAGAGCAGAGCATCGAATATCAGTATTACTCTAAGAGCACAAATGATTCGTTTGAAACCCGGTTTAAGCAACTATTCATTCAATAAATTCATTTTAAGTAATTGATATCTTTTTGATCATTTTGTGTTTTCAAAGTGAAAAACCAATCTTTTCACTAATCAATCACTCAATCTGTGAGTCAATCGATATATTCAACTGTTATTCTGTGCTTTTATTCAGTAATACTCAAAGCGTTTAATAAGTATTGATTCAGAATATAAAGTATTTTATGTTTTAATGCATTTGTTTGGTTAAATTCAACAAAGAATTGATTCCCCACTGAATTTATGGTACATTTATTCTGTCGCTCGAATTCTTTTATAAATTTCAGTGAAAGTTCACAAACTTATATCAGTGTGAATTTAGAATCTTTATTTTTCTATTGAAAAATATGTTAATTCTTTAATATTCGTGTAAATCAATAATAATTACAACTATTATTTTAATAATTATTTGACTCTTGGATTTTGTATTTGAGTTCATTAATTAATTTGAATCATTAGTGAAACTAAATATTTAATTATCGGTCATTTGTTTGTCCGCCCACTCATTCGACTAAAGAACTGAATCAGAGGCCAATTTGGCGGCAAAAGACTCAAATATTTGAAATCATATCTGAAGTGTTTTAAATTTTAATAGTCTAAATTCACATCGAGTTCACCAGCGAAAGGACCTGGGTTTCTACTGAATTTTTACTACATTTATTTTACTATAAATTCATTTGAAAAGGATATCGACTTAAAGGATGGGAACTCGTATTCCGGCGGATAAGGTATTAATTTATTCATTATATTATTTATGAATTTATTTTAAGATTTTTTTCCGCTTTTAATAATTAATTTGAGTCTATATTTAATGAAATTCTGGATCGAAATAGACGGCTGTCCAACGGGTGTCAAATATAAGAGTGAGAGAGTGTCTAATATATTATAAATTAGTTGTGTTTTATGCGTTTCCGTTGTTTTGCCGCTAAAATAAACTCTGTTTTTCGCAGAACTCGGTATCAAAGCTCACTTTTAATAGAAATTCGAGGAAATTCTTGAGTAAACCCAACTTCAGACCTTTCACTGAGCCCTTGAGTTCGAGGTCTTTGTCCGTCTTCACCAGTTTCATAAATAACTGGTAGTAAAAAGAACTCATTCTGAGCAAAATCGATATGGAATTTGAAAAGAATGAGAGGTGGTCAAGGTCTACCAAAAGCTAAAATCTAAATTTCAACCCTATTTTATCAGTAATTTTTGGTAATAGGATTTATATAAGTAAAATAAATGTAGTGAAAACGGGATGGTCAAGGTAGCTTTCAGAAATCACCCTTATTCCGAGATTTAGGAAAAATTGCCCTTACACGCTCAGAAATTGAACATTTCGTAATTTAATTAACTTTTTCTCTGAATTAAACAGTATTTATGACTAATTAAACTGAATTTAATTGAAAAATTACCAATTTATTGATAAAATGATGTTTTTCCGACAATTCCGGCCATTTATCTTAACCCTAAAAGAGGCTCATTTTAACAAAACCTTAATAAAATTGAATTTAAAATAGTGTGTTCACAATTATACCCAAGATCATTGAAAAGTACATCTTTTCTATCTTAATAAGCTGATGATGGACCTTGGGCAGCCCTAATTCAAGAATCAAATTCAAGTTCATCTGATTCTTATAGTATTCAAGGACTCATATAATACCTGTGAGTTTCCTCCAAAAGAAATGTTTATTCTGTTCACAAACGAGACATAAATTTATCGGTAAATCGATAGTGAATTACAAAACCGTAAAACACTTTAAGAATTGAAAATTTAAATTTTATTGAAAGGAATTAAACATATTTTGCCGTCAAATCTCATATCTCTTCTCTTCAATGAGATTCAATTTTAAGATTTTACTAGTTTATGGAGTGTTTCATATGTGAACGAAATACTGATTCTTAAAATTATTCCATTCCTTCTGAGCGCAAACTTATAGAAAGAGAAGAATAAAATGCTTTTTTTCTCCTATCAATAAATCATAGGAACAGACATCTGTTTTTGCGAATGTATTTTTACACTTACACATACTCACACTTAGGCTGACGAGTCTTAACTAATCGTCCAGTAACTTTAAAATTGTACGCAATTTTAAGGTGAAATTATTGTTAAATTATAATTGGTTATTATGAAATAAATAGTTGGCAGCAATAGAACTTGGCAACTAACACTGCTAATACAGAATTCAAACTTGAATAATAATATTCATGAACATTTAAAACTTTAGACATTCTTGTTAAAATACTTTATAGATAATTTGTAAAATAAGAAATTAAAATAATTTGATTCTGCGATCATAATTGATCATGTGAATTTCCGATCAAATAAATTGAAGGAAAATAATAGGAAATGCGGAAAATTATACTCATGAGTGGAATTTGTATAGCTTTGAATAGATCTATCGGTTGGTAACCCTAAACACAAGTCTGTGCCCTATGTCTGACTAACGCAGAGTCAGTGAAACGTTGAATAGATATAATGGTTTACATTTTCAATGAATCAAATTTTATAATATGTGATGAGTTGGCCCTACAGTTGAAACACTCAAACAGAGGCCCGTATTGCCCGCTATTATGAGTATTGTGGGTATTGATGGCAACGGTGGGTGTCTAGCATTTGAAAACCACAAAATGAGAATTAGCTTAAAATGTGATAAGAATTAAAACCAAATCAATGATAATTAACTCGAAGAACAGCTCTGTACCGGATTTAACTAGATTTAAAATATCTTCTAGCTATTTTCAAAGGTAAAAATAGTTTTGAAAACTCAACCTCGTTATCAACACTTAAACTTTATTGACCACATAATTACACCTTATCACTAATTTTTGCAAATTACTAGATGGATTTAATATTACAGAAATATACTTTAGATAACAAATCAATTTCTGAAAACTTCTCCGTTTCGAGAGATTTAAAAATAAATTCCGAAATTCTATCCCTAAGAGTGAGTTCCTTACAGTTTAAATATCGAAATTTGATTCTAGCGAAAATACTTTTCCTCGAAACAAAAACTTCAATCTTTTTCCTTGAAACTAAAAACTTCAATCCTTTGAGTACTTAATTTACATTTACATTAGTGTTGCAATCAAATGATTGCTCAATATTTTTATTGACGGATCAGTTTTTAAATCAACTGAAACATTAGTTTGGAGTCGGGTTTGTATTAACAGATATTAAGTCATTCGAAGAACACTTGTATTTTAATAAATGGTAAAAACCAGAGAAAACTTATATAAGGGAACTAAATGTTTAAAATTATGTAAACCGAGACCATTCTCTTCCATACCCTTCCTGTCTGTGAGTTCTTTAAAACAAAAACAATTGAATTTCAAACAAATATTACTCAAAGACTTTATGATAATATCAACAAAACCTTTTCACAACTTGCGTCTAAATTGACCCAGAATTCATTGTAAGGCATAAATCTCATCAAATTAAGTCAGTATTGGTTAATTCTGTTAATTAAAGAGAAATCTTGCACATTCATAATGAAATTTGATGAGCAGTTAATTCGAGTTTTAATGTAGGGGTTTGAGAATGAGACACTTTAAATTACATTTTAATTAGTATTAAAGTACCTGGCTTGTCTTTTGGAGTTCTGCCATAACCTTACTCTTGGTTATCCCAAATCGAATCTTAAATGAATGTACTTTCGCTGATGTGAATAAAAAGTCGATTAAGTCTTAAATGTCAACAAATATGAACTTAAAATAGCAGTCGATTTGATAAACGATGAGAAGTCTGAGAGTCTAACCATGAAAAGGGTTGGTTGACAATCAATGTCACTTTGGGCTCGATTTTCGTCAGCCATTTCCCTAAATGAGTGCTTAAATTTGATATTTTGGCAGTAAATCCAATTAATATGAAAATAAAAGCCAAAGAATTGTAAGAAGTATTCTGTTTTGCATAACATAAGCCTTTAGTCTGAGAATTTCAAAGAGTTGGGTATATTCTTGATTCGTTTGGCGACACATTTCCTCCAAAATCATTAATTTAAAGTTTAAGTCATATTTTTAGACATTTGACAAAAATAAGTGTTTAAAGGATAGCTTTCTATAGGCTATAGTCGCGTAAAAATTCAATGAATGAAATGTTTGTTTATTTTTTGCATTCAGTGTTGACTGAAATCCACATTTCGTACAATTTTCGCAAAACATATTATGACATTAATATGTTTTTGCAGACAAAATTATCTTGTTTGTCACTGAAATGTGATCAACAAAAAACAATATGTCAATATATACAAGGGTTCAAAGATTCACAAAACTGTTTAATCAGTTGTTTATTGAAATCAACCATAATTTCATCGGAAATCATAAAAATTTGTTTTTATATTTTTGGTTTGAAATTTCATTTTCATTCTTAAAAAATGTAATTTCAATTAATGGGAAATCAATTTCTACTAAATTGAGTGCAATTCACTACCGGATCAGTTAAGTGGGAAACTGTGAACTAAATTTCAATATCTATTGGGTTCACAAATACTTTTAATCTTAAGTTAAACGAAATGTAATACAGAATCGCAAACTATTTTAACTTTCTTGGCTTTTCGCGACTGTTCGGCACAGGCATAAGCCATACAGAGTGAAACGTCCCATACATGAAATGCCTGTACTATTTTTCTGAGCTCAGGTTTATGGTTGTGTTTGTGTGCGATTTGGAGTTTTGCCAAAAATACGATTTTCATAATTATATTCTAATCCATCGCTGAGTTAAATGTTGTGTTCAAAACGATTGCAACCAATTTAACCTATGATGTTATGATGTGCTGCCAAACGGCACATGTTTTCATAGGAATATTACATTCTGTTAGTACTTTAATTGGTTTATCTATCGATTCATTCATACAAATAATAACAAATGCGATAATTATTTAATTCAAACATAAATTTCATATAAATATTGATGAAGTCTTGAAATGATTGCGCCTTTCATTTGAATTATTAAATATGAGCTCATATTTCGATCATTTCCCAAACGGAAAACCACTACATAGACTTCGATTTGTTTGAAAAGATGAGCAGGTTTCATCACAAGGGAATTTTCCATTCCATTCTTTATAGGACCTTATCTAGCTGTCAGATAAGGTCATTTTATTATACACCCACGACAGTTTGAAAAATAGCAATTCTTATCGGAATCACTAAAAGGGAGGACCTTTTGAGTTCTCTTAGCATTTAAAGAAATATTCTGTATTTCTCTGATTAGTGATGCGAATAAAAAAAGAGAAATCACAAGCGAAGAGAAGCAAGCACGACTACTAATCAAAATATCATCAATTCATTCATTGCATGCTCTCAACCAAAACCTAACTTAAAGAAAAATATAAAAAATATATATTTTAAGACATTATATATTTGACAAAATGCGAAAAAATGTTCAGTAATGACACCAAAGAGCACACGACTCGTGAATAGAAAAAAATTGGTGACTAAATGACTAAATTCAACTGATTTGATCAAAACTCAAGGTCTTTACTAATACCTGAGAATTACCTCCAAAATTACCAAAAACTTTATTATTATTATTATTCAGCACTTCTTTAGCAAAAGTGATAGCAATTTATTATAAAAGAATTTTTGATGCGATTTTAGAAAATGTCAATCCATATAAAACATTGAAATTTTATGAGTTTATTGCAAGATATTTCATAAGATTTCACACTGCTGTCTTTGTTTTTTTTGCACTTATTAAGAAACTTTTTTTAGTGCTTCCTTTGATTTCTACAAAACAAATGTGCTATCATATTCTATATTTAATAAGGATCTCATGGAAAAATTTAGCTTATAACAATTATGGCAAGGGTGTTTTCTGGCCTCTTCAATATGTTAATATCAGAAGAAATCATTCATAAAAACTTATTTTATATATTAGTAAGATTACTTTGCAAGTTCATACATTTTTTAATTTAAATCAAACATAATTTTAACTTGTTGGTTTTTATCAACTATTTGACTGAACTGTGCAATTAAGTTTAATCTTACAGATAATTCCTTCTTTTATTAACATATTCAAGTGGCCATTCTTCCCATGGTCGTTAACAGTTAAATTTTTATTTATGAGATATAGAATGTGATATAGAATGTGATAGTACACTTATTTTGTAGAAATGAAGGGAATTCCCGATTTAGTCACTTGTGTTATCGATGTGACACTATTATGTCTGTGCAAAATATAATTCCTTAGGTATCGCAATATCTGAGTCCTTGATCTTCGACAATATTTTTGTTGCTTTCTTATTCACAAATCGTATTTGAGATTGATTTTTCGCTTTTATCAAGCATAATTTGGGTCACGTTTTGGGTCAATAATGACACTTAACATATTGTAAATCAATACAAGGATTCTGTATTTTTCACATCTCAGACACTATTACTTTGTTTCAATACCAGAGCTGTCGACAAAACGCATACAAATATTCTGCTCTCATCTCATGGACTGAATACTTAAGAAAAGGATTCAATTATCTTAAAGACAGAAAACTATTCGCAAATATTCAGTTCAAATAATTCGCATAAAAATCGCACAAAACATAAAAAAAAGTTGACATTAATTCCAATTAATTATTCATTCACTCATTTTTGCGGTTAATCTAAAGAAAAAAAGAAATTCTCATTAATTATTCGCACATTTTTTCTGTTGTTTTCGCTGAAATTACATTAAAGTCAAGAATTCTTTAATAATACAAAAGTTATTTGAATATATTTATAAGTAAGAAAATATTGGAGAAAATGTCATTCAATTAAATGAGAAATTCTTTTCTCGCAATAAATTCTTTCAAAATGTAATCAAAATTAATGGGAAAAATGAAATATTAATTTTCAAGTGAAACATTTCAAAGATTTCATCAATTATTCATCAAAAATTACCTTTCAATTCAAGAAAGAGTTGTTTGAATTCATTTGTTGTTTATATTGTAAACCAATGAGTATTTCAATAAATCCTTTCATACATTCTTCAATTGAGTGCCAAAACAGGAATAAATTCGAGTCAAGGAATAATACTTCACTTATTAATAAATTGCGAAATAATCTGCAGAAAAGAATACCATTGAAAGAGATTATCGTCAGATCATACGTTAGGGACAAATTTGAGGCAAATTTCTTTCTTAAATAGAATTATTGATGAGATTTTAATCTTTTCAAAGACGAGACAAATAATTAATTATTATTTATTTTGAAACCAAAATCCAATTCATTTTTGTGACCACTAATTGCATATTCAGTTATAGCAGATATTTGGAGCATAAGAAGGATTTCTTAACACAACGGATAAGTGATTGAGTAAAACAGTTGTTCCGGCAATTGTTGTATCTCTCACTCCGACTGATAGCCTAATATGCACTCAAATAATCAAATTATTCAACATTTGATGGAATTTTTAAGTGCATATATTCTTGTATCCCAAGGGTTAGTGAAAATCAAACACAAATCAAAATGAGTAAAACAAATGAATTTAATCGAAACAATCCATTTATTTTGTGAGCTTAGTTTATCAAGCCTTACAAGTCTTAGCTTTTTAGAATTTGCACCCTCAACCAAAGCAGATATTAGCCCAGCACATGTTAGGGCTGACAATCAGAGCTTTAAATCTTATTCGGGTAGGATTTGTAGTAAATTAGAAGAAGAACTCAGAATAAGTAGAAATTCCAATAAATTTTTTGTTTTATTGCAGAAATTTTTAGATTTATATTCACTAACAATAAATCAGTTGAGAAGTTAGCTCTAAGTCTCACATACCTGTCCTCAAAACTATTGGTGCTCTTTCTATGTCCGGGTAAGCGGATCAACAGTCGCGAATCAAATTCCATTTAGGGGTGAAATCTAAACATTTATTTCAAAGAGAAGTCCCTTAATATCCAATCGAAACGAGCGATAATATCGTGACTATTGATCTAACATTCGGTTCCCTGTCTTTCCCTCTCTTTCTCTATTAAAGGATTGAAATACAATATTAAAGTCTAGTCTATGTATTAAATGATAAGAATTTTGACATTCGAAGAAAGTTATCTAAACTGACTCTATTATGCTCGCCATCAAACAGGATAAGCGTTGTGTGGCGATCCCCACCCAAGCGCCCGACATACCATCACTTGTCATCAGTGAATCGCCAGATTTCGACGAGAATAAGGAAAGAGGAAACTGGTCCAACAGTCTTGAGTTCCTTCTGTCATGTCTGAGCTATGCAGTCGGGTTGGGAAATGTGTGGCGCTTTCCATACCTCGTCTACAGGAATGGCGGAGGTTTGCATTTACACTCAAATGATTAAAGCGATTTATTCGCATGGTCATCTTGATTTGTTTGATTAATAATTATATAAAAGCCTAATCGATATTAATTTGTTTGACAATTTTAGGAGCATTTTTCATTCCTTACATAATAATGTTGATGTTTGTGGGGTTACCCCTGTTTTTGCTCGAACTCGGGTTCGGTCAATATGCCAGTGAAGGTCCGATCACGATATGGAAAGTGGCGCCATTGTTCCAGGGATTGGGATATGCAATGTTTTTGATGTCGGGTCTGGTGTCGATCTACTACAACATGATCCTTGCCTGGGGCCTATTTTATCTGATATCGTCCTTCACACTGGACTCATCCCTTCCCTGGAGTTCATGTGAGAACTGGTGGAATACAGACGGTATAAGACCTAAGACTAAAACATTTGATAAGATTAAGAATAAGTCGAGAGATTTGAAACTGAATTAAAATTACGAGACTTTTATGTCTGTAATGCAGTCTCTCTGACACTCCCTCTCGATATTCGGTACTTATTTATTAATACAATGACTAATGAAAAGTGATTTTAATTCCGTTCCTTTTTCCGTCTTTTTATAGCCTGTCGTAAATTCGATACAAAGAACTGTACGGCACTGAATGGCACAATGCTCTTCAACGGAACATGTCTGCACAGGGAGTGTTTCTTTCTTGAGAACGGCACTAATGTAATCGAGCAGAATTGGAATCCATTGACACTGAATTGTTCTGTGCTGGATAGCAATTGTACCATCAATGATATGGCTTGGAATGAATTCAGGGGACAAAACAACAAAATGCCCAGTGATGAATACTTTCAGTATGAATGACCTAGAATATATTTTGCTTTGAACAATTAATCCAATCAAGTGATTAATCCGTTTAATCCATTGAACAGCAATTTTGTTTTGGGAATAACAGAAGGCTTACATGATTTGGGAGGTTTTCGGTTGGAGTTAGCCGTATGTCTATTCATCTGTTGGTTTATTGTCTTCATATGTCTCGTCAAAGGCGTCAAAAGTATGGGAAAAGTAAGGAATTGAGCCTTTCTTTTATGATTTCAAATTAAAAATTAATTTATTATATTCTTGACTCAAAGGTTGTGTACTTCACTGCTCTGTTCCCCTATTTTGTGCTCTCGATTCTATTGATTCGTGGTCTGACTCTACCTGGTGCTGCAGACGGAATTCGATTCTATCTGACTCCTGAATGGTATCGTTTGACTGAAGCACAGGTTTGGGTGAGTGTTACAAATTCTTGCAAATTTACATCACTTATAAAATTAACATGATAATAGGCTGACGCAGCGATGCAGATATTCTTTTCTCTGTCTCCCTGTTGGGGAGGGCTGATAACCTTGGCAAGCTACAACCGATTTCATAACAACTTCTTCAGGGACACCATATTCATATCTGTTGGCAACTGTGGAACGAGTGTTTTCGCCGGTTTTGTCATTTTCAGTATTATTGGATTTATGGCTCACCAATTGGGAGTTGATGTTAATCAAGTGGCTGCTCAAGGTCATTTTCACAATCTTATAGGTTCATCAAATAAATGTGCCTCATTCAATTCCCTAATTAGGTGCCGGACTGGCATTTGTAGCATATCCTGAAGCCGTATCCAAACTACCAATATCTCCATTGTGGGCGTTCCTCTTCTTTTTCATGCTTTTGACTCTGGGTTTGGGCACTCAGTTCACACTAATCGAGACAGTGGTCACTACAATAGTGGACACCTGGCCTGAGAAGTTCCGCCACAGAAAACCTCTAGTGCTGGCATGTACCTGTGGATTTATGTTTATGGTCGGACTACTCATCTGCACGAAGGCTGGAATGTATATCTTGCAACTGATGGACAACCACTGCGCCAGGTATTGACCCCTTTCTCAAAAAGTAATTAATTAACGCAATTAACTCACATTTGATTTATTTGTCTGAAAACAGTTTCTCTGCACTTATTATCGGTTTGGTTGAGGTTATTGTCATCAGTTGGGTCTATGGCATCGACCGGTTTTTGGAAGACTTGAAAGTAATGTTAGGCGACTACCCGTTCCACAGACTCTACTGGCGTACGCTCTGGAAGTTTGTCTGTCCCGGACTTATAATCGTATGAATTGTTTTATCGATTGATTTATGCGATGAACGCATTTTATTTTATTCAAATAACTTTTGATTTTTATTCCGCAGTTTATTCTCATCTTCTCATTCATTGACCTGAAGCCTACCAGTTATGGTGATTATGTGTACCCCTGGTGGGCCTCTCTCATTGGTTGGTTACTGTCACTCATCTCTGTTTTGGCGATTCCTTTCGTTGCAATATTGAAGATAAATGATATGAGAGGACCGATCATTCATGTGAGTTATCAAGCTAATTCAATTCTAATGTTCACTGTAATAGACATATAACAGACAATCAATTTAGCAAATAATGACAAGTCATCGCTCATTTGATGCGCTATAAATATTAATTATATGACCAAGCACATTCTATTGATTTTTAATTTGATTCTTACAGCGAATAAAAGTGCTGATGAGCCCCACCGCCGACTGGTATGTGACCACAAAAATACACTTTTCCTTCTTTTGAACTAATATTTGATTTAATTGTTTTAAGGGGTCCTAAATTGCAAGTGCACAGAATGGAGACACACAGTCCTAAGCATACTGACAGTCAGGTTCCCCTACGATATGACGCCGACGACAACGATAGCAACGATTCCGATGACTTAAAGATGAATGGAAAGGATAATTACATTCTAGTGGACGAGCCGTCCGACAGCGACACCGGCCTTCGGTTAAAACTTCCCCTGTATCAAAGTGAAACTGAACTTTAGTTAATGGCCGACATCATAGTTCTATTCAACAAAACCCTAAATTGTTTGCATCAATAGCTTCACAATAATTATATTATTCTTTGTATTGTATTTATATACAGTTTTTAGTCTTTAATTCAGCAGAAAATTCAAAACAAAAGTACCTTAGATAGTTTCTCTTTCGCTCTCTATTTCTTAAATGGAGTCTTCGTATCTCAAACATCGATTGTCGACTATTTGTCTCAAAATCTTCTGATCACCAAAGAATCGACGGCCAAATCGACACAATTTTTAAAAGACTACGGTCTCCATCAATGGTCAGTCGGCTCAACACTGGAACCGATCAACTAATGACTGAGATTTCCCGCACTGTATATACTGATAGCTATTTGTAAGAACGTCTGACCGACTCTTTCGTATCATCAGAACACTAGTGGAAAAATTCCAGAATCATTTACCATGTTTATTGTAAATATCCAAATTGGATTCAATTGATTGTATGCCAATCTTTTTAGAGTTTATCTCAACCTTTGTCTCAATTTTTAATTTTATTTTTACTTTAAATTTGTTCAAATGACCAGTGAAATATTTGAACGTATCCTGTTAAGTGGGCTTAAAAATCTATTTGAAGATCCTTTGTTTGCGTATGTGGGCGCCCACACCACCCATCAGTTTAAGGTTTTTTTTATAGAAGTTTATAAACGGAAAGGATTTGTTGAATGAAATGTTTGGTTAAGATTGCAATTAGTGTTGACTTGTTTTGTGATTCAAATGTTATTAGAGATTATCTACTGATAGGGATTTGATTAACACATTTGGAAGTCATTCAAAAATAACAAATGAAAGAAAGGATTTTTATTTAGTGGAAAATTTTGAATTTTCCACTCAAATAATTGAGTCATTAATTAAATTAGTTTTAGAATTAATTTCATTTTTGAAAACAATTTGAGTTTGTTATTCATTTAATAAATACCCGGTTATAAATTTAGTCAAAATTTTAATTAATTTAATTGTGATAATGATTTGAAAAACAAATTCTAGTGAAAGTAATTGTCAATAATTGTCTGACTCATCCCATCCCTATCCGTACAGAATCTCAATGATTGTTGCAATCGAGTAATGGTACTGAAAGGGCAGCTCTTATTTCAATGTTAATGTCAATCATAATTACGAGTAGTTGGCAGTAATCGAGGCATAACATCTATTAAACTTTGATTTATTGGTCCATAATTTACTGGTGTCTGTCAGACATCAAGAATACAATTAATTTCAAAATTAAATCCAATACAAGGTATTAGAGCTTTAAATTTCAATGTTTTCAATCATTCGTATCTATCATCACATAAAGAATTGTCACATAATTTCCAAAACAATTGTAAATTAAAACTAATATTACAGTGAATTATAATTATAGCCAAATAGAACTCGAATTTACAAAATTTATTATATAATAGACGTTTAAATTATCCGAACCAACATAAAGCTTATAAGAAGTATAAGTTTACTTCTTATATAATGTTTCCTAGATTCATTTCTTTGAATGATAAATTCTAACTATCATTTAGTGGTAGAACTGCATAAAGTAGTGATTATTTGCAGAAATTAAATCTCTTGCATTTGATTTTGCAATCGATTACATAATAAGAGACTTATTTATCCATTTTATAGAAATTATAGCAAGAACAAACAATTTTTAAGACAATTCTTTTTGAATAATTTCCAAAAAGCCAATAAATCAATGATTAGATAATACCCAAAAGAATATCACCTAAAAGTATAGACCAATTCAGACCAATTTTGATGCCGTTTATTATCAAATATGTTATTCTTTGCCAAAACAACTCACGTCAAGTGCTCTCATATGTTATTAAATGTCAGTAATTTAGTCCAAAAATTGTATTAAATTCCTTATTTTAATGACAAGAATAACAAACAATTCAAAGACTTTTTGAGTTGACAAGAGTTTTGACGAAAAAAAATCCTAATGAACAAGGTTGCTTTGACAAACAGGGGTGCTGTCAGCTTAGCATCTCTGTTGAAAGAGAAAGAGTCATTCAGATTAGCGACAACATCCTGAGCTGGCAGTTGAGGTGCTGTGTTTATTACTTAAAGAGAATGTACCGGAACAGTTATGTTTTGTTGATTTGCTCAGAGATATGTGTTAATAATGATGATGTTGTGCCTCAAATCGAAAAAATAACTATAATTTGTGTAAAATATTAATTATTTATAATTACGATAAAGACTGCGTGTAATTCATTCATAATATTTATGACGAAATGAAACAATTTTTTAATGTATTCAAATGTTTACAGTTGTAATCAAATGGCATAGAATTATATGTTTTATTCATTTATCTCTCAGTAGTTTTCTGTGGTTTTAAACGATTTCTTTCTTATTAGTCGTTTGATTGTAAAGAGTTTTCTTATTTGATTCCATTTTATCTCTATTTTTATTCTCCAATTCATAGACGATATGCAGACAAACAATAATTCAATTGACTCTCGAAATGAAACTTTTATCTCTCAATAGTTAATTAGAGATAAATTAGATTAGACTCTGAAACAAATGAGAGAATGAGATCAACTTATTATCAAATGATGTTTACCTTACAAGTGATAATTGATTTCTTATTTTTTGACTCAAGTTTTTATGATTGCTTTTCGACCTAAACTTCCGCTGAATTTACAAATAAGTAATCTGTAAATTCGATGCAATGTTTTGATGTAAAATTCATCTGAAAATCCATAAAATTATCCGGATACTAATCAGTTTTAATTTTCGTAGAAATTAGTTTGAATTCAATGTAAATGCTTTGGATTTCATTCAAAATTCATTTTACTACTTGTTTGAACTTTTAACATGAACTTATTGTTTTGTAATTTAATCAGGTTATTATGCGCAATTCCAAGGAGAATCTAGGCCAGTCTCTATGCTAAAGATGATAAGATCTGCCTAATTGTCGAAAAATGATCATAAGATCTTAAAATGGTATTATTTTTATTAAATTATTGAAAACAGACTGATTTGTGAGAATATTTGATAGTTCATTTATATACCGGTGCTTTTAATTTGTTGGTTTCAATTTTTGTTGTGATGCTTACAGTTATTTATAATTAATTGTTTGAATAATATTTGGATTTATTTGCTTATATTTGAAGTTCATTTCATCGCATTTTATGTTAAATAATGTAATGATAGGGAAAATCGATAATTATTTTTACATAAATTGTCAAAAATAATTGTTTTTAATAATATTTGTAATGAATTCTTGTGTTCAGCACTTAATTAACCCAAGAATTTGGTGAATAAAAATTGCATTTGTTTTCCACAAAAGTTGTGACAAAAAATGATTGACTTTTTGTATGAAAAGACATTTTTGTACGAAAAGCAAAGTCTTCGAGGCTTTTAAAAAGAGATTGAATTACAAAATCTTTTTTAATTCTCAATTTATATAATTTTGTTGACACTAACAGAAACTGACTGTAATTTCAAAGATTCATTTGTAACGAAATTCAATGCATTCATAAGTTTTTCCTTTCATTTTATAATAAGTTTGTGTAACGAAGCGATTATAACCAAATTGTTTTTATTGAATATAAACTTAACTAACTTACTATCAAAACAATTGCAATCATTTGGAAAATAATTGAAATTAAATAAAAAGTTTGTTTTTACCCACAAATCGATTTCTTTATTCAAATAATTCAAATATATTTCGTTTCGACATTTGGTATAAGAATAATGAAAATTGAAAACTCTTTTAACAAATCAAATACTGAACTGAATTTTAATTTTTAAATTACATAATGTTTTAGATTCAAAAGAGAGAGTATTTTTTGTTTAGTAATCAATTGATGAAAATATTCATTAAAGTCATATTCATTGATAACTTTTGGCGTCAGAAAAGAGGAAAACCTTTCGTTTTGTGTCATTTGTTGAACATTTGTTTCGAGCTTTCGTTGAGAAGACATTTAACGACAAAACAATTGTGTATTTAATTGAAAACAATTCGTATTTGATTTAAATGATAACAGATTTAAAGACAAATAAATATTTGGTTTTGAAAAGTGTTTTGTTTTGAAAATAAGTCATATTTTTCTTCATATAAAAGGCACACAATTTATATGACATTAAACTTCACATAAAACAGACGTTTATTTACAAAATAGTTGTTTTAAAAGCATTTAAATGAGAATTTCTTATCAATTATTTTAATTAATAAAACATTTATAGAGATATTTATGAAGTGAGACAATTGTGAGAACAATATTCGGTAAATGGATTACAAATTATATTGATTTGGAAATATTTGTTAATAAAATTCTCGGAGTAATAGTAATGTTAACTAGTAGAAACTTTAATAATAGTTATAATATGTCTTCTGATATATAATTGCTTTGAAAAAATACTAAATCCTTTATTTACAAAACTATTTATGAGGTATTGAAAAACAATTAAGACTATCATCTCTTGTAATTTGTTCGGAACGATTGGTTCCGAGTCTAGAAGTGTTGCCAATAATTATCTGAGTCTTCGCTTTGCAATCAGTGATTGCATTCAAAGTAATGCTATTATTTGGGTTATTGTTGACCACAATTGTCGTCACCTTGCTATTATTGGTGACAGTCTTCCTGTGCTGTGCGCTGTTCTGGTTCTTGCGATTGAGTTGCAATGAATCTGGACGAAACTCAGGGTGTCGTTTGGCGTGTTTTGTCAAATGGTCAGAACGCATGAATCGTTTGTCACAAAAGGGACAGACAAAGTTCTTCTCTCCCGTATGCGTTCGGTAATGTCGGGCCAATTCGTCGCTTCGGGCGAATCGCTTTCCGCACAAATGCCATGTGCACTCAAAAGGACGCTCACCTAAACACAAATATTGTATTAATAAATTTACTAGGCAATTTAATTAATTTTTATGGGTTCATAAATTTTATGGCTGGGTGGACTTCAAAATCAGATATTTCTCATCTAAATTAAGATCTAAGGTCAATCAGAATATTAAAAACAACTTTTGATAATTGGCAAAAGAATCGATCTTGTTCATATTGATTTAATACTTTTGAATGGACTTTTGTGAGCCCCTCCCATCAGTTTGACACACATTCACAATGTTTGCAATTTATTCCCACTCTTTGTATTGATTTTTATATTTGACTCAGTTTTCAGACGTCAATAGAGTGGAGAAAATCCCAGAATTCCTGACTAAAGGTTGCAATTAATGAAAGAATGGATTTTCTAGAATCAAATGCCAAAAATATATGTCTTTGACATTAGAAGCAATTCTAAGAATTTATTTAAGCTCTAAATTCTTTGTTAGGAGTAAACCATATTCTGTGCGAAGCTATTAAAAGAAAGTCATCTGATATTCACTCCCTTTAAATGTAAAGCAAAAATACAAACACTCAACAGATTTGTATCGAAAAAAGAAAAAGAAGTGCCAAAAAATGTCAAATTTTGCCTCAATTGTCAAAATATTTTCACCCCTTTCACCAAAAGCGACCCAATGCACTAAATTCAAAAGAATATAGTTGTTCTTAAACAAATATATCAATGAATTATCTAATGAAAAATCCATTTCAAAGCAATAATGGATTTTTGATGAGACATTAAATCTGTTACATGTTCTGCACTCTCACCAGTTTCTCCACATTATTTTATCTACATTCTCTCTCTCTCTCTCTCTCTCTCTCTCTCTCTCTCTCTCTATCTCGTGGAATATATTAGGTACTATTGTTAAAATTTGTCTATTGATTTGAAATTAAACTTTCAATTTTCGCAATGAATTCATTTAATTTGTTTACTCTTCTGTTGTTGTCTTTGAATGCCTCAATTATGATGGCCGATGACGACCCTGATAGGAAACTATGCGATGACTTGACAGTAGATGCAGCCGTGTCTGCAGATGATGGCAAAGACTATATCTTCAAAGGAGAATATTTCTGGCAATTGAATACATCCATAGGTATTGTTAGTCCTTACGCAGAGATAATTAGCGAGCAATGGCCACATTTGCCCACTCCTTTCGATACTGGATTTCTTTTGGATGAGGGAAATGAGAAAGGAAAGTCCACCATTTTCATTAAGGTAATGCCATAGTCTAAAAAGTTTGCCTCAATAATGGTTTTCTAGGGTCAGGAGTGGTACCAGTATAAAAACAAGAGCCGTGTGAACAGTGGCTCGACTACCAAATGGCCACATTTCCCACAGAATGTGAGAATTCAGGCGGCGTTTAATCTAATAAATGTGAGCTCACACTCGACGCCCGTCTTTTTCATTTACAAAGACGACGATTATAGCAAATATACCATTACAGACATGGATTCCATACAAATTGATCGAATCGGGAAGACCTGGAGAGTGGGCAAATTTCTTTACTTCTTGGAAGGTTATGACGCCGGTGGCAACAGCTTTCAGCTGCTCACAGATATTGTAAAAGTTCGAGGAGTTTTAGCTAACCAGGAGCATTTGGTTTTTTTGGGTCAAAGAAACTTTTGTAGGGCTAACAATACAGAAATCTCGCCTCCAGTACGACAACTATTGATTCGAACTCAAATTGATTTCATTAATTGTTATAAATTTATGTTTAGTGCGAAAAATACAGTTCAATGACTTATTTCAAATGTCCACGAAGTCGAAAACCTGGCCGTAAAACTACAACATTCACCACAACGTCTACAGAGATAATACAAACAAAAAGTCCACCAAATGATGAAATATCAGTCAAACAGAGGCCATCATTACAACCGGCGGCAAACAAAATCACTTCTTTTGCCGTCGAAACCAATGCTTACTATTTGTTATATATTTTTATACTTTTATTTTCAATTTATTTTCAATTCAAGAATTTCTTTTATTACTAAGTTTTAAAATAACTTTTAGTGAATATTTTAAATAAACATAAGTTTTATAACTTATATTACAACTTTTCACTCTCGAAATGACATTCAAACTAATCTTGGAATATGTTTTCAAATATATTTTCTTGGAATATGTTTTCTTAAAAGATGTTTTCTTGGAATATGTTTTTGGAATATATGTTAATTTATTATTTGTGTGAAATAAAATTTAATTAAATCATATGTTTGTTTGTGAGTGAAAATCGTAAGAAAAGTATTCTTTGAAATATAATTGGAGTAATTATTATTGAATTTTTGGAAAAACATTTTGGGAATATTCTTCTTCAATATTACCGCTCGGACTGTAATGACAGACCACATAAATCTTGTTCGTCTGTCTGCTGTGACTTTTGGCGCAACCCATTTGTAGAGTACTTCGCCATACCATTTGAGTGAAATGTCCGACTACTCCAGACGATTGAGTTGGGGATCTGTAGTTATACGTCCTCTCCTCGTCATACCACGCTTTAGAAGGTCTGTAGCAGTCAAGAGAAGCGAATATTTCATCACTTCTTCGACTTATCTTTAAATACCACAGGTTTTCGCCATCCTCCAGATCTGGAGTGTGATTGAAATCATCAGTTCTGGCCATAAGTTCTACCTTTCTTTGAGCTGAAACAGTCAACTATTGGCCAAAATTAGCGAATTACCCATCAATTTAAAATAAATTAATGGATTACTCTCTGAGAATTGGAGACATCATTTGTCTGTTTGTGTTTGGACCGGTACTTATTATGATAGACTACACAGCCCTCACTAAACGATGCACTTGATATTGGTTTAGATTTAGGCTCCGAATTATAATTACTGTTTTTTTCTTCGTTTTGATAATCAGACGGATGGTTTTGATAATCATTATAATAATTTACATCATTTGACTTATATTTATTCGACTGTTTCTTCCTTTTATTATTATTTCTGTGGGAATACCTTTTCTCAGGTGAGATATTCTCAGCGTCTGCCGAATCGTCTTTATATTTTGATTTGGGTTTTACTAAAATGGAGATTAAGTTTAACATCAATGACATGGATCACAATCACAATCATTTAAAACTCACTTAAGAGTAGACACAAAGCGAAGATAGCAATGAATATGACTGAGAGGATGACAGTCACTAAATAAATGGTATTTGATTTCATTTGCAAAGAAAAAAAGAATTCACACAATTATCTAAAGTTGCAAAAAGTTATTTACTTTAAATAGTTTAAGTTCTCGCGAGATATCAATTCAAATATTTGTTACATTTATTTAATGCTTTTCCTCAAAAATCATTTAGAAATCCGTTAAAAGTTATCAATTGATTCAATAGTCTATCACTTCTTCACATATTTTCGTTTTTATCCAAGAAATGAGCGGAAAAAGTATCAGATCTGAGGAATCGCCATCGAAGGGAGCAGTGAGCAAAGATTCCAATGACGACACTCCACAACAGAGTCCAGAACTGAAGTCAAAGCCGACGAAGAGTCGCAAATCAATTGTTACGGAATACGAACGGAGAGCCACTAAAATCTCGAGTGAAGACCAGTCTGAAGGTGTTGTCTCGGAAGACGATGACTGGAGTGATGACGAAGATGAAGATGAAGACCGTTCCGTCAAAGACAAGTACATCTCCTTCACTATTGACACTCAAAAGGTAGCCATCTTTGGTTTGGGAGTCGCCGTCGGATACATTGTTTTCAGATATGTATCCAATGAATAGATTTGAACGAAGACTCCAATCAAAAGACAAAATTTTAGTCACATTTTTGTTACAAACTTTGAATTTGTTTTATTCGAACAAAATTTGAATAAATATTGTGTTTTGAAACTATAATCGAATATTTAATTTTTTTTATCAAAAGATAAAAATATTTCCAATTAGTTATTGTTTTCTACTTTTAATCATATGTTTGAAATATTGAGAGCGGGTATAGTTTTAACCAGAAGTCGAAGATCTTTGAAAAATACTGATCTGTCGCTGCAATAGACAACACATTTCTGTTGAATGAGAAAATTCTGGCCGATTAGAAAATAGTTTGAATGGAACTTGTTCACTACCATTAGGCTGATATCCATTTGAACGCTACTGATCTCTATGCTTGTCATATGGATTTTACCAATTACATTCTGTTCTCCAATACCAATGGCTTTAGTTTTATATCTTTGATCGATTAAATGAAGTAGTTCACATTTACTCAACATATCAGTACATATTATTGAATGTTGAGCTCCTGTATCGATTAGGCCAAGTACTTGTATACCATTTAGACGACAATCTATGAAAGGAAGATTGGCGCTGGATAACTCTGGAGGAAAAACTTCTATTTGATTTGTGGAATCAAGGTAAAATTGTTGCAAACAAATGACAAACTCAGACAAAGAGTTAATTTCTACAAATGGATTGCAAGCTCTCAACTCATTTGTGAAAACTTTCAAATGATTTGTGTCTCTATTCTCGATGGCTGTCATTATATCTGGTCTTTGATTGTTCAGAAAATTCTTCAGTTCGGGAGAAGACAGTGAAAGCCATTTATTCAAGTGATCGATGGTTTGTGAAGTCAGCCAATCATTGGCTGAACCGAAAATCATTTTCTGTAAAAATTTCCGCATTTTATTCAGTTTTAAAATTATTATAAACTTAATTAGAGAATAAATAAATTTTGAAAAATATTGCCAACAATGACCAACGTTTTTCCATGCTCACTTTTTCAAGGCTTACAATTTAATGAGCATCAACAACTTCACACTATGACTATGAGTAAAAAGAATTATCTTTTTGTACTCGCTAACTTTTAAAAGTATTTTCAATGATTTATTCAATGATCCAGACAAATTGATTGCTATATTGTGATTAAGCAATTATATGCACTAATGACTAGAATGAAATAGTCTTCAATGTATTGTCGATGAATTTATTGGATTTGCATTAATCAGCCATCAATTGATGATAAAACAGAAGATTGTGGTCACGAAGATTACAAAATCATTTAAATTAAATTCTAATCTTCAATTTGAGTTCAAAACTCAAAATCATTTAACTCTAATAATTGCTTTATTAGTATAATTTGAACATCAAATCAATTTATACGAATTTGAACCCGCATCAGTTAACCAAATAATCTACTCACAATTGTTTGATAAAAGTAATCAAGTGACTGGGCGGCCTAAAAAAATTCCGTCCGAGATTTTGAATGGTGCATAAACTACGCAAGATATTTTGATTCTGTAAATGCATATGAATTTTTTTCTATCGCCCTATTATTTCTTAATTTTAATATTTATTGTTTCAAATACTTTGTTATTTTAGCAAGCTAACAGCAAAGATATTGAGAAGATTTATTAGAAAATATCAAAGTTTATTTGATGAGAGAAATCATTGAGGTGTATAGAACCTTGCGCATCACTGATCTTTATTTATGGGTTTTTAATTCTAATAAAATTTCACTCGAACTAATAGTTTGAGAATTACTTCATTTATTATAAGAGGATAAAACTGACAAATATTTTCCAAATGATATCATTAATACATTGGAACCGATGGAACCCCTGATGTGTTTCCTGTGCTGTGGAAAAAGAGGGCCAAACTGTGTCTCAGTTGTTGTTCTCATCGAATATCCTGTGAATGTGTTTTGACTCGAATTAAATAAATTGATCGAAACATTTGAGTTTAGATTAATGTTTCAATAAATATGTGGCGATTGATATATTAATTGTTCTAGCTACCTTTTCAAAATACTATCGAAGATCATTGAATTCAATGAATAATTTTCAATTGAATTTCATTATAATTTCAAATCAAGTAATTATAGATCAGACGAATGACAATCAAATGTGTAATTATTGGCCAAAATTGCTGTTATTATAAAATCATTTCGATTGCAATTCAGATATCTTTTTGTTTTAGTTCTCGGATCACAACATAAGAGGTCAGAGAGTGTCAGAGAATTCATTTTTAATATTATTCTCATATAATTGAAGAATTGCTTATAAAACAGTCGAATATCAGATCAAATCCATTAACTGTTTAATGGTTGTGAGAGAAGCAAGTTATTTTAAGCTCAGATCACTTTTAATTTGATTCGATTAGTACCAAGACAATTATCATTCTACTGAGAATCTAAAAGAGTTAATTCACGACCTCTTTTCAGATTCAATGCATTAAACAAATCAATAAAATTATTGATGGATTCCAAACAAATAAAACTAAAAAAATAACAAAAATACAAATATTTTAATTAATTAAATAATATTTATTACACGAAAATCAATTTAATCCAAATAACTATGAGATTATGTTTCGGTAGGTTTGAGGCAAATCATTATCAAAAGCAAACCTAATATGAAAAATAATTAATTACTACAAAAAAGCGTTATTTAATGACAATCATAGAGTCATTTAAAATTAGTTTATAATAAGTGGCTTTAAATTTAATAACTGATAATTTTCTCTTTTGATTTATACCAGTAATGAATAATTCATGACTCAGACTATAATAAATTTATAAATAATATTTCAATAATAAAGCATTTTATAACTCATCCTTCAAAAAATTCAAATAAAAACAAATTTAAATTAATTGGTAGTAATTAATTAAATTGAAGATTGAATCGCAAATAACTTTATTTTGACGCAAATTTTTATATTAATTAATTTGAATTTTCAATTTTCTTGGTTTTTTACTCTTGGCTTTTCATGAATATGAAAACAAGTGTCGGATATCTTGCGATAAATAGCAATCAATTAATAAGTTGTGAAATAAATTAACAAATAGTTGATTATAAAAGTGTTAATAAAAGATTGATAAGAGTTTTAATTTGAATATTTTTAGCGCAAAAGCATTTCCCAAAATTTCGTTATTTTCGTTTTGATTGATTCGATTCTAACCCATTAAATGTTATTAATTGTGATTTGAGGTCAGCTCTTATTTTGTTTGATAGCTATTTAGGATAAGTGTCTGATCGCCTTCTATTTAACACATATCAACATATCTTTAAGTCTACTTTGGCACAGAATAAGACCCAAAACAGATTGGGTTTGGGTCAGTCTCTGAGGCCGTCAGTAGAAAGTGATATTACATGCGTTGATACTTGCAATTTGTATGCAGAGGTCAGACCTCACTTTTGAATTGTATGCAATCATACAAAAGTGAAAAATAATGAAAATAAGAAATTTTGATAATATTTTAGCATTAATTGTGTTTTTTGTTTCGGTCATAAGTAGAGCCAAATGTTCCAAACGTATGACTTTGTGCTAAACTTTGTTTATTTTTCATTTTTCAATTAATAACTGGTATTTCTATTTGTAATCAGTGAATAAAAGTTACCCATGTGGTCGCTCACAGACAAGGAACTCGAGAATTGTCGGCGGAGATGGTACTTACCCAGGAGAGTTTCCATGGATGGTATGTATGGCCAGATGTACACTGGATTATTAACCAGTCATTTGTCACATAAATTAGATTCGAATAAAATTCTGTTTTTAGTGAAAATTAAAGTTTTTAAGAGGTTTTGATGTTTTTCAGTGAAAAGATTCGACTCTTAATTACTTTTTATGTAGTTTTGTGTACTTATATTGAATGAGAAATGATTTTAAGGTTTTATTATGGAGTGCTGTTATGGAGTGCTGTTATGGAGTGCTATTATGAAGTGCTTCCAATCTTAAAGCTTTCGGAACTGAAAAACAAATATTTTTTTCACTGATTTGAAAGTTTGGATAAATATTAAATGAATTTAATATCAGAAATAAAATCAGACTTTTGCTCGAAAAAAATGTGATTTAAAAACAGGATATGTATATTTAAATATGTGTAAAAGAGTCGGGTCATTGATAAAGCCATTAATGTGCAGATTAAGGGCAATAACTCTACAATAAAAGGCAAAGCATTTAAACGACAGAATCTTGTGTTCAGTACAGAAGATGAGCGAAATATTAAATGAAATTTAATTTAAGGCGAGTCCTGCTGTGACTCCGAATAGAAATTTTATTTCGTAATCTTTTTCGTTAATTTTTGTCATTTTTTGCGTTCAAATCAGACGCAAGACTTGTGTCTGAAGTCGAGTAAAAGAAAAATATACTTCGCTTTTATCGGACAAAATATTGGAGACTTTTTTTAGTGAAATGCATTCAAAACAAGAATAATGAGTAGAATTTTAATTATAGAGAAGTAATGCTTGACATTAAAGTTTTATTTATTAAATATCGAGCAAATTCTCTCAGTTTTGATTTGCTTTCTTTTCATAAATAATTTCTTTTGAAAACTTGTTATTAGGAATTATATAAAATATTTCTATTTATGAATGCAATGAAAGGCATCCCTTTTGATGAACGAAATGGACTCAGAATCGCATTATTGCGGAGGAATACTTATCGCCGATCAGTGGGTCTTATCTGCGGCTCATTGTGTTGAAGACTACATTCCCGACAACTTTATAGTGAGATTGGGCGCCCATTCCATACAAACTCAATTTGAGGAGAATGCCATCGATATGCCGGTCGAGTCAATCATCATTCATAGAGACTATTCGCGGCCCCGTCCTTACGATAATGATATCGCACTCTTAAAGTCAGTTTATACCAAATGATTCAAAGATACATAAATACCAAATATTTTAATTATTTATTTGATTTTTAACAGATTGAAGAGTAGGGTCAAATTCAACGATTATATAATACCAATATGTTTGCCAAAAGGTGACGATCCAAACATAGGAGATCTTCACTCATCGCTTCCCAACAAATATGATTTCACGTATTTAGACGGCATTCATATCATGGGAACTGTTGTGGGCTGGGGTTGGCTCAGAGATAGTCATCCAAATCAAGGTATCAGTTGTTTACTCAGAAATGTTTGCGCGAAAAGTCATTTATTGTCTTAAATTGCAATAAATTATTTGTAAATAATTTGTTTGAATTCAGAGCCGAAATTGGGTGATATCTTACAAAAGGTAAAACTGGCCATTCTTTCAAACAAAGAGTGTCAGCTTTGGTATAGATCTCGAGGGAGACCTCTGACTGTGAGCTCGACTCAATTCTGTGCCGGATTTATCGATGGAGGAAAAGATTCCTGTCGTGTGAGTCCTAATATTTGACAAAACTCTATGAGTTATTAGTACAAAGCATTGACATTCATATGTATTGACTCAAAGGGTGATTCTGGTGGTCCTCTTTTGGTAAAAGACTCGACAACAAATGCCTATCACTTGATAGGTATCGTCAGTGCAGGCATTGGTTCGTTCAACAATTTATAGCAATAACTGGAAATTTTACACATTTTCGTCTCAATAGGTTGTGCTTTGCCTAAACTGCCCGGTCTTTACACTCGAGTCGATGCTTACATCGATTGGATAAATAAATATTTAAATCACTTATAAAATAAAGAATTAAAAAAATAATTAATTCATTAGTCAATCGATTATCGGTTTTTCAAACGAAGAGATTGAATTTCAGTCGTCTTCTAATTAATCATCGAAATAATTATCGCAAACCATTTTGCAGCTCAAAAGAGTATCCCTTGTTTGCCTTCTATTCTTTAGTGGAGAAGAGGTCTGCCCTCTCTAAACAACAGTAGCTAAAATTGGCCCCTTTTGGCCTCTAATTGATAATTAATTCATTATTTAAATAGAAGAGTAGGTTTACCAGAAGTATAGTGTGCAAGCTCGCTCATTTTTTTCTGTTAATATAACTTAAGTCGAATGGGGAAAAGTCAGCACTGGCTATGGTGACGCCTTATCACCGCAGCTCAAGTAAATTTGCAGTCTTTACAATCACATTAATCACAAAGTGTTCGGGTTAACAACGCTTTTAATCGAGAGTCGGGTATCTATTCTATGATCAACACTTTAAATTCCGGGATCAAAGAAGCGATTCAATAGAACTGCACTTCTTTTCAAAGATTCCCTAAGGGACGACATTATGCTTGACACAATAAGCAATTTGCTTCTTTATCTGCATAAAAAATGAAACAAGAATAATGAGCAGAATTTAATTTAAAAGTTTTAATGATCGAAATTAAACTTTATAATTAATAAATATCGAGTAAATCTCAGTTTACAAAATATTTTCTCCTTTGATATTGTTATCTGAATTTAGAAAAAAAATCTGAAGGGATGCCTAAGGAGGTAAAGGCTTTTACTTATGTAATTGAATAGCATACCACTTGTCTTGTACTCATTTAGCCTGATTACACTCTACACAACTCTATTTGATTTGATTTATAACAAAATCAATACAATTTAATTTAATTAACACTCAAATCATTTAATGAGTAAACAACCTTGGGTAACCCATAATAATTGGAATAGCTTTGTGCTCAACCTTCCTCGTGGAGTTGAGGAATCAGCATCCCGGGCTTAAATTACATGTCTAAGAAATTGGCGAACAATGACCTCTTATTCAATGGATGATTATTATCCTTATATCAAATTTTTATGTCAACTCATAGACACCTTAAAAAAGTATATACTCGTGCAAATAGGCGGAGGTGAGAGAGGGGGTGTGATTAGGAATGAATGCTTGCTCTTATGTGAGCGCTAAGCGATTTCTTTGAAGTATAAGAATGTGTGCCATTCTTTGCAAGAATACTATAAAAGTAAATGCTTTGTAATTTTTTGTGAAAATCTGATCCGACGATACCTCGAATAGAGACTCAAACATTAAAATGTCATTAACGCTCACCATTGCCCCTCCGCTAAAGGTGTCTGTTATCAGGGATGAGAGAGAGAGAGAGAGAGAGAGAGAGAGAGAGAGAGAGAGAGAGAGAGACCAGAAAAATGTTTTTGATATTTTATTATAGAGTGAAGTCAATAATCTATACATAGAGACCTTTGAGTGAAATTACTCTGAAAATTTTGCTAAATTGAACACTAAGATAGTCGTATCCCTCATCAAAGTCAACCACGAACTTTAAACACGTTTTTCAATATATGTAAAACAAATTACATCTCGTTATGCGGAACAATGAGTAATAAACTATTTATTAAACATCTATAATAAATTGTTTCAAACAATCAAATTGTAATAAACGAAATGCAAATTATTCTGAGCAATAAGTTATTATGTGCTAGATATTGATATGATTTACATACGAGAGTTTATGATAAATTCATTTTGTTTTGAGAGCATTTCACTCCATTTCCATCGCATAAAGATTTTCAAAGAATTTGCTATAAATAAAAAGTATTCAACAAAAACAAAGAATTTGAATCATTTTAAGCCAACTTAAGTGTGAAGTTATTTAAGTATTAGTTCTTTGGATGTCTTCTATCAGATTATTAGCAGATTTTCTCAATTATATTATAGAAATGTAATCAAAAATATGAGCCGAAGATAATCTTTGATTGCATTTCACTCAACCTTTCATCGAATGTGTTTCAAAACATACATATATTTCATTTGTGATAAGTTTTATTAACTTATAAGTAGTTGAAAATGGTGTGAAAAAATGCTCGCAAAC
This sequence comes from Fuscozetes fuscipes, assembly GCA_034702105.1. Taxonomy (NCBI): domain Eukaryota; kingdom Metazoa; phylum Arthropoda; class Arachnida; order Sarcoptiformes; family Ceratozetidae; genus Fuscozetes; species Fuscozetes fuscipes. The sequence goes on from JAQGCS010000041.1 coordinate 30,201, forward strand.
AAGTAAAGCATATCTGCAGAGGCATGACTAAGGAATTGTATTAAAGGTATAGTAAGGTATGGCATAATTATTGAGTTGTTTCGGTGATACCCAAAAATGACAGTTAATTAGAGAGAAAATTGATGCGAATCCGAATCCGGAGAATATTGTTTGGCAGAAGAATGAGTCGATTGGCGCGATTGGTAAAGCACTGATGAGCTGAGGTAGTGTCGGGGCTCAGCCCCACTCAATCATTGTTACAGTTGTGATGCGTTTTGCGCTTTCAATCATTTGGTGGATATGTGTTTGAGAAACGTTTTCATCTATTTATGCATCGAATAAACTTCTCTCTTGTGTTTTGGTACTACTATGAGAAGAGCAGACGACCGCCCGTTGTGGTCACTTCCCATCACTTCCTACACAATCTATTTGTTTCAATCGAGATAACAATTTATTGGACAATAAAAGGAAACTTTTTGCCAAAACTGTTAGTTATCGAAATTAGTGATCAGGGAATCACACCTGAATGGAAACAATAAGCCCTTAATATTACTCATATTCTACTCGACATTCAACTACTAAATGTTTTTTCATTCATTTCGTGAAATAAAAGCAATTTGTTTGACACAAAAGCCATTAGTATTACTACTAATAAGGTTTTAACGCATTTGCTGTTCGACTCAATACTAAATCGACTTCTAATAAGTATTTTAACATTAATTAGTTGTCAAACAATTGACAAACAGTTTGCTGTCTTTTCCTAACAATTTTCTATTTAGTAGTAATTATAACAAACAGTTTTATTGTAGTTTTGCTTCTTTACGATCGAAATTGAATTATTGTGAGAGAAGGAGAGGAAAAGCTCTCAAAGCCTCTCAAATCGAAGCCTTTCATCAAAATAATAATGAATGCAATAAAACATATGCCAACAGATAATACATATTAAGACTTTAAATCAATGAATTGTCATAATTGTCATTGAATGGGGTGTAACCACTCAGGTATTGGAGAAATACCTGTTTATTAATGAACTCATAACACTTTAGAGCTGATAGTATTATAGAGCAGTTATATTGACGACTGGCAAACAAGAAGTCTCATTAATAAGTCGATGTTCACCATTGCATTCATTACAATGAATATTATGCTCATAATAATGGTTTGGACCAAAACAAGACTAAAAACTCTGACTTAGACTACAATTTCGATCATTTCGTGACAAACGCGACATTTGAATCATTGACTGCATAATAACGAGAGTAATATTATTAAAGTTAATAATAAAGTAAAACTCAATACACCTTTTCATTAGGGATACAGAGCCTGTGCTATACCTGTAAGTGCTATGCAGTGCTGCACCGCTGCTTTGTATCGTTACCTCTCAGCGTTTGCTCAACAAAGTTAGTTGATATCGGCTTCTCTTTCTATTAGAAGGTTTGCAAACAATAAAAACAATATTATATGACATATAAAAGATGTAAATGTTGTCTAAACTCAATACGAATACAGAATATATTATTATTATGTTAATGATTATCTCAAAGTTTAAACCATTTCAGAGCAAAGCACCAAATTCTTCACTAAATTTCAATTAACATCACAATAGAAAACAGAATTCAATTAAGTCTAATAAAAATATAAATATTTTATTTTTAATAACATATAATGACAACTTCTTTGCTCTTGGTTATTCTGAGTAAGATTCTGGTTACTATTTTTCGAAAGAATTGAATAATTTAGTAATAATTTTGGTCATGTTTTGTGATCGACCATAAAATTCATTATCATATTAAAGGTCTGTTATATTGTTTGGTGTTTAGTGTTTGAATGGTTTTAGATTTGCATGTATTCCATGTATTCATGTATTTCCATCTAATTTATTAACGATCTTCCCATCGCTGGTATTGTCATTAATATAGAAGAGGCGGTTCTCGATTATCCGAACGCAATGGACATTAGCGATCAGGACTCGGCTTAGGTCGTGCGCAACACATATCTGCGCATTTCCACCCCTTAATAGTTGCACTTATGCTTACCCGACCCAAGAGCTTGAATCGAGTGAATCGAGTCTATACACATTTAACTGCATTCATGTTCGCCTCCATTCTATTGCAAACATTTAATCCACGCTCTTGTTGGGGCTGATTCTCGACTCTGGCCTAACATTATATAACACATACAGTAAACCATTTCGTTCGTCGAGTTTTAATTATAAAAATACCTCAAACTTTCATATCTTATAATCGCATCAAAGCCTTGATTGCGTTCACCTCAACCCCGAGCATTGTATCCACTGCTCACACACCTCACCACAAGTTCTGTAAGTATTTTTTATTAATTTTTTGTTGCTTAAACTATTAATAAGAATAAGAATGAGGTAGATGAATTGAAAATTTATTAATCAAATTCATAGTCTTTTGGAATCGATTAAGAGAGCGCTCAGTCTTTCGCAGTCTTTTCACTGCAAAACTTTAATTAATTTTCGAGTCATTATCTCTGACTATGAGCTCAAGAATTGCCTTTTCTTTTGATTGAACGCAACTTTTTTTCAATTTCGTTGCGTTGTATTGAATTTCAGAGCAATTTTCACATAATTGTGGCAAACATTTCAAAATCAATATAAAAAGTATATAACAATTGAGTGCATATTCTCTTCTGAATGAAGAGTCAATTTTGTTGGTCCGGATCCTCCACTTTGATGGCGTTTCAAACTGTAAATGCATGTTATTTGAACAGATCTCCAACAGACTTACCTTAATTACATCACATGTCTGTATAGTGACTAACCTTTGAGATATTGTGCACCCCATCCGTGAGACATATGTGTCTAATGCCGACCACCTCACTGTTACCTCACTCTTAATACACTTCTTTTTTATTAACAAACATTGAGCCAAATCCTGAACACACTTTTTAGTGATGAGCCAAACCTGACGCAGCACTCAATCGCCAGCATTGCTCAGTGGTCTGTGCTCTGAATGATGTTTAAGCATTGGTGAGACCACCAGTGGAGCAAATTATCGAATCAAAATAAAAAGCAAATTATGTGTCAATCAAACAAAACTTGAGAGCAACGGAATTATTGTATCGAAGCATTCAGTTCTGACCCGAAAGTGCTGGACCGCAATTGCTTGTATGTGCGGCCACCCTCATTGATCAGGTGCTCATTTCTCCATTTGATTGAAGAGTGCAGTCTTTTTCACTTCTTTTGTTCGGCCAAACATATAATGCGAACAACAAATCAAAGCAAAAAAGTTTTCTTTTATTCACTTCTGATTTTTGTTAACTTTCTATTCGTATACCTTTTGCAGCATTTTTTCATTATTACGAATATAATTAATCACTAGATTTCTGTCTGTATTTAACGAATGAATAGCAAAGCAATTGCCGCAAATTGTTTGCTCGCCTTTATGTTAGTCCTGAACTCAAATTCATTATTATTTTAATTCAATATTTATTGTAAGAAATACTTTGAAAAGCCTTCGGTTCGCGGATTAATAGATTTTGAACCAAACTATTGATAAAAATCGATATTTAATTAAATGGAACTCCAGTTGAGTCCAATTATAAACAATTACATGAAATGATTGTCGTTTGAAAAGACCATTGAATTTGATTTTCAAATAAGTTGATTATAAATTCCGATTTAATCCGTGAAAAGATTAACGAAAAATTCAATTTTTTCTCACTTTGAATATTAAAGAAGAAGAGAAGTGTGAATCGGTGTGACCTTCCAGTGCTGGAAAGCGCACTCCGGCACTGTCTGAGCTCTATTTGGAGGGACGAACTGCTTATGTTTTAATGCAAAAAGAAGTACAAAATACAATGAAAGCGCTTGACTTCAAACCTTTTGTTAATTAATTTTTTGTGCGTTAGACTCAATACATTGTATTAAATACTTCTATCCATTAATGTTATTATTATTATTAATATTTAATTTGTATTTAGTCATGGAATGCAATCACATTTTTATGCACTCCGCACAACAAGTTGTGTTTCGCCGCTCTATTGCTATTCAATATAATACTAATGTCCGGGATCAAAAGGGACAGACCCTCAGCCCAATGAGCAATACTCGTTGGTTCGGTTCGCATAGCAATCACGCAAACAAATTACCCACAAATTAATTATTAAACTATTGCTAATCAATGTGTGGGTGGGCTCTCATATGCAGCGCTTGATATTAAAGGCAACCAATTTCAAAGCCATTATTGTGCTAGTGCCAAAAATGGGCAATCATGCACACTAAATTGCTAGGGATTCATTAAAACGGCACCGATTCTTTTCATGAATGCAGTATTTGTGTGAATCAAAGCTCTTTGAGTGCAATACTGGATATCAGACAAAGCTTTCGCTTATCAGTGATCTGTGTTTCGCCCATTAGAGTGATACCAGCAAAACGTGAATCTAAGGTAATTTTACGAATATTAACAATACATCATTAGAATCCACTTTTTCGCATATTTCCCAATGACCCGAACCAATAAATCGCAAGCACAGCACTTGTACCGGAATATTAGCCCCAAAGCACAAGTAGTTTCGATCAATTCCAAGGGAACCGTACTTTCTCTTTCTCACAAATCAATTGCATTTTTTAGTAGAGATAAATGAATGCCATTTCTACGAGTGTCAGGGGTTAAGTGCTATTCTGTGGGATAAACAGTTGGGAAGCACTACAGGCGGCTGCAAATACAACTAAGCATAGCCCGTACGGCACAGCCATCGCTACTGTGAATGAAATATTCATTGGAACCTAAATTAGACTGTTGTGAGCGCACAACCAATTGATGGCCGATTGTTTTGATCAACTCTCATAGTGTTTATGAGACATTGCTCTACCAGTGCCTGCCATAACTCTTATCGTTAGTATCGACTGCCACTCAAAAGTGTACTTAACACTAGTATTAAATTAATTATATTATGGTTAGAGTTAGTGGCAAATCAGTGGTTGAACTGCTCTTATTTGCTGATTGAGTGTAAGTATAGATTGAGTGAAGTATATCTTATTAGGACTCGCTTTCAATTACATGTCGAGTGCAGTCAATCAATACAGAGTGAAAAGCCCTCAAAAACTATATTTTTTTATTCCCACAAAAAGATTGAGATTTTATTCCATAATTGCTATAAAAGGCCTTATTTTGGGCGCAAAATATATTTGAAAGTGGAGTCAATTGTGTTTATATCATTGACTGCTTATTTTCAATGTTATTCGCCGGTGGAGCGAACCTATACTTTTGTCACTCTATTACAGGTTAGTAAAGTAGCAGAGCATCACTTTAATAGCCATTATTACTATAAGCAAGCTCATATTCTAGTTTATCACTATTGCAATACTATTGGGTAGAGGTATACTGACTGCACTTCAGGTATTTCTCAAATACTAAAGTCGTAAAAAGCGAGACTTTTTTCAAATTGAGAGAAATATGACATTAGTATGAGAAATGTGAGCCATAACAATATTGTCTGTCTCTTTGTTCGGCTGAGCAAGTTTGCAACTTAATGAAAAAGATTGATTGCAGTCTTTGAGGCACTTTTTCTTATTGAAAACTTTTTTCAAGAATAAATATCATCTCATGTATGGAATCATATGAATTATTGCTTACTTTCCCTCTCAGTTTGACACAACTTTTTTACTCTTTGTTTTTCGTTTGTGTTTTGATCTCAAGTATGACTGCTTTCAATAGATATGAGTTATTTTCAAACAAGACTTTCCATACTTTTCTCAACAATAGCTAACTTAAATAGATTTTAAATAAATATGAAGTAATGTCCAACAAAAACATGGATCTCAAGTGTTGAATATCTAATTAAATTGCACTCAATTTATGTGTGTTTAGGAAATATTTATTCGCTTTTTGACCGAAATTTATTTCTATTATTAAACAATATTTAAATAATAATAAGTTTTGAACATTGAATGCAAATGTTGAACAGCATATAATCAGATTTGATTTTGAATGATCTCGATGCCAATCAATTGTATAAAATGTTCAAATTTATCGCTGATTTGATTGAAGAGAAGGTTTTTTGTGGGAATAAGTTGTTAATAAACAAACTTCTAATTTATAAAATAAAACTGATTTTAAAAAAGCAATTTCTCATATTTAAGATACAAATTATTTTGTTTTGATTAGACATTAAAGTGATTGAGTTTGTGAGGGCTGAGCAATGCCTGGATGAGAACAAATTTGATTGACGATTGAAAAAGAGAGCAAAACATAATTTGTCAATAATTAGTTTAATTGCATCTCTCGAATGGCAACAAAACTGATTGATATATTTGATATCAAGTGCTGTTGTGCTGAGTCTGTGCTGACGAGCGTTAATACGGTTTACATTTGACTGCGGTTTTGATTGTTTGAAACCTAAGCAAAAGAAATGCTTTAATAATAGACTTAACGATAAATATTAACTAAAAGTTATATTTTTCACATCATCTCAAACGTAATCTGCGATATGTTTGTAACAGTTTTTATTCTCTCTTTGATAGAGAGGTGCTCTGGGAGCTCAGGTATGGGCGCAGCACTACATTCTCGTTAAATCAAGTTATGGCTAAAGTTCATGCATTCTCGCCATAAAGTCATTCGTCAATCAAATACTGTTGACTGCCTTCCAACCAAACTCTGCTTTTATTGCCTCTCAAACGCATTACTTCTTTTCATAGCATTAGAAGTAATAAACTTCAATACAAACACTAATTTGTTTCTCTATTCTTCTTCTCATTCTTTTAATTCTGTATCGAAATCTTCAATCAATTCTGTTTATTAGCAAATTATCTTCTATTCATCGTTGGCTGCGGAGACTCTCCTCCAGTGATACTGCGCTCTACTAAAAACCAATTTGTCAATCATTTTAATTAAAGTGCGATAATTATGGCACGCAATCCCTCCAAATAATAATATTCTAGCAATATATCCATCCATGTTTTCATTCACTTTTTTTTATTAAATTTGATTATTTGCGCACAAAATTATGTAAATATTGCCAAATAATTGTAAAGAGTGGCGAACGCCCTGTGCTTTACTTTGGCGACAATTGATATTTAGTATTGCCGGCGCCGTGTCTTTTACATTGGCTTCGGGCTAAACACTACAGAATGTGAATACGAAAACGCAATGATTTATTGCCCCTGGCACATTGTGTAAGACTTTGAATGTTTGCCTCAACGGTAGCTTCAAATGTATATATCTATTAGAGTTGAGTCAAAAGTGGCTCATTTAGTCCAACACTAATGTACACCGAAATTACATTCTAAGGCCTATCCTATCATTTTTCAGGTGACTATAATTTCTTTGATGGTTGAGTTGAAAAAGAAAACTGATTTGTTTGAGGCTTTGCTATCAAAATAATGTTTTTTGGCAGTTGTTGTCGAATCACTTTTTTACAAAGTTTTGTGTGTTTTGGCAGCTGTTCCCAAGATGATTATTAGACTAACAAAAGCCATTTGATTATCTAATTAATTAGACTCCAATGTGTTTTTGTCTGCTCGATTCTGTGTACTCCTGTATGGCTGTGCTCTCGATGTTCATCGTTGAGCAGCACATGCCTCTCACACGCTGACCAAACACATCTTGTAATTAATTTCGTAGTTAATGTGACTTTCAATTAACGAATTAGCAATAAATTGAGTTTCACTCTAATTAAGCACAAATTTATTGTCGATAAAACAATTTTGGTCCCAATTATGTGAGTTTTTATTTGCTTTTAGTAAACATTTAAAAGCAATGTTTGGCTTCCATTTGATTGCAGTCATAATAGGCATCAGAAGAGTATTCTGTGTTAACATCTACTCAAAAGTTAATGCGATTTCATTTCATTGCATAACATTTCAGTGTTTTATATAAAAAATAAAAATATTTTTATTCCTATTATTAAAGCTATGATTTAATGCTTAACTTCAAAAACTGCCTTGATATAAAAGGCATTTGGGGAGCGAACAATGTTTTTTCACTTTTTATTTTGGGAGGCATTTCCTGAGTAGTAATGAAACATAAATTAGTCGATGAAACGACACAATCGTATTTCAGTTGAGACCTCTCTATTAACAATAGTATTATAACAACAATAATGATAATAATAATTCTAAGCCATAATAATAATGAAAGGCCAGATACCACTACCAAGCTGTAAAGCAATAATCGGAGCAACACTGAAAAATCATATCCGGAGCCGGTTTTACTCAATTATACTAACGGATCATCAAATGGTGATGAGGTTTTGTCATGAAGAATGAGATATTGTGCCCGTGTTTGCACTCATACTCTGCGATGCACACCAACTAACTCTCAATAACCTGTTATTATGTTTTTAATTTATTATTACTTTTATTTATTTTATCCGCAGAAAAACGTTTGACTTTCAATAGAAATATTGCAAAAATTAATTGAATTCTATAGTTTGAGCAAGGCATAATTCATATTTAAATAAGATATTCTAATTCATTCGGTAATTATTCATACATCGGTGCAAATGAATACTAAATGAAAAATTAGTTCACTTTTCCTATTCCTCTATCATTAATGAGTGTTTCCCAACAGTCATATCATTTGTAATGAAATCAGTTTCAAAAATCAATTAATTTTCAATAATTATCGCTTTTGACTTCATTTAAGGCCTCAACTGTTTTCAAATTATACTTAAATTCAATTTTAATTATATATTTACTCATCATTTGGTCGGAAACTTGAATTGAGTTATTTGTCAAATGAGTTCTGAATTGTACGGCGATAGTAATACTCCGATAGTAGTAATACTGGGATATCACTATTTGATTGCTATTGAAAAGCAATAAGTTTGGCCTAGTATCTATTGGAAGGTTGAGCAGTGTTTGATTGCCAGGTGCACATTCACTCAAACGAAAGAAACAAAACTATATTTTTGGCAAAAAAATAGTGAAAAATAAATAATTTGTTGTATGAAGTGATATAAAGACCATAATTTTATATTTGATCCGTTGTTATGCTATACTAACGTTTGTGACTCAATGGTTAGTCAGACGAGAGCTGCTGTTGTTGTGGAGAGTGGGCTCAGTTTGGGCTCAGTTACCCAAATGCTATGGTCTGTGTCTATGTGATGATGGTTTCGATGATAATATCTAAAGATTTCCGTTCCGTTTTGATAATTTCAAATATAAAAAGCGGAAATCAAAACCTTATAATTTGGTGGCGCAGAGTCAGTGCAAGTGTCAGTCCTGTCTCCAAATTTCCGGCTCATGTCTATTGCTGTGCGTTTCATAAAGTGATGACAAATGAAACTAATTTCTAAAAACTTGATTCGACTGCAAATCAAAGTCAAAACAAATGGATTTCAACCCGATTTCATTAATTCAATGCTTATCTCAGTTTCAAACTCTTTAAATAAATTCAATGATATTTTGAATTTTATGAATAAATATTCGATTAATTGATTAGAATTTAATCAATAAATTATGCGATAATTGAATGCCTTATAAATATGAAAATGAATATTAATTTTGTTTTTATTTGATTTGGATTTAGATTTAAATTCATTAATGAGAATCTGTTATCGCAATCGCAATAATCTCTAATGAAATCACATCAGGGATGTTCAAACCTAACGCACAGATAGTTTTTAGTTTTTAAATCAATTTTAAAATTTTTAATGAATTTCTGCAAATTCCTCAATGAATTTGTATGACAAAGTTAGCATGATAGATGGGCTAGTAATTCATAAAGCATCAATTCCGTTCACATGAGTACAAATCAAATTTCCCAGATTGTTCTGATTAAATTCTAGATTTGTTGTGTCCGATTAGAAACGATGGCTGTTTATCAAGAGTGAATATCTGCCATCAGTTGTATGAATGAGAAAAGTTTACATCACTTTTCACTCGAAGACAATCTATTACTCGCATTACTGCTCTTTTAGGAAATAATTTACTGTTTAAACAAATATTGTGAATAAATATGTGTTAATACAAACAATTGTGTTTCGAACCAATTCTTATATTAAATTCATGAAAATAATTGAATGTTTTGCTAACAGTTCAGTCATATTATCGATAATATCGATCTCATAATAATCACAAATAAAATGGATTTAACGAAATATTCTGCGAATAACTTATTTTGTGTTTCAATCATAATATTTGTGAAGTATTTGTTAACATTTGAACAAAAAGCTTCTGTCAAACATCTATTCGAGTGTTTGATTTGCGGAATGGATTCAACGGTTAGCGACTATCGTCGATGAGCTAAAAGAACAGTCAATTTGTTTAAAGTTAGTAAACAAGTTTCAAAACAAAAGGCTAGCAATTGATGGCTGTGTTCTCTTCGCTTATTTACAAGTCCTATAATCAAAGAATAATTTTATTGTAATTTATTCGTATCACAGGTATAGGTGTAAGAGTCGAATATGAATTAAGTTGAGGTGGAATACAATTAGAATGTGGCCGACTATTACAGCTATTCTCTCCTCTCTATTAGAGGGTTGGGTTCCCAATATTCTAACTCATTTGTCAGCAACACATATAACTTATGAGTAGTTTTAGTGATCGTTGCATGTCTTACATGTGTTGCCTTTTATATGAGTGCTCGGCATTTGGCGTTTTGGCAGTGCGTGCAAAACAGCACAAGTCATACTATCATACGATCCATTGGAGACCCCCTTTAGAATGCCTAATATACAAATGTGAATTACGCCACACCGACTCCCAACTATACCAATGGAGCCAATAGTCAGTGCAGAGTCAATGCTGTGCTAGCGTGCACTGGTCATTGCGTGCTATTGCCTTGCTAATTTTGTGTTGTTGTTACTAATGTTGGTCTTGTTTCTTACATAAAGACCAAACCATTCAATTCCTTCTCTAATCGAAACATTGGAATCGAGTCTTCATTTCTAAGATATTTGTGTTGGATATGATTCGTATTCAAAAATACATTAAATAGTTTAGAAATTGAGTACATTTTTGCTGCCGGTGTTAGTGTTAGTGTTAGTCAGTCAGTCATTCAGTACTCTATTCAACTGTTTTCCATCACTATTTGTCGTCTCCTTTGAAAGTCTTGTGGAGTCTATTGCCTTACAATTAATGATTAATTTGAATTTGAGAAGAGAATGAGCGCTTCCTCAGAATGGCTGTGCTTTTGTAAAATATAATCACAAATGTATGGCACGGATGGCATAAATAATAAGTTTCGAAATTTAGTAATAAAAATAACAAAAAACTTGAAAACTCAGTTCAAAAGCAAATGACGAATAGATTTAATGAAAAATTGCTCAAACATTCAGACGTTAATACAATTAATAGATTCGTTTGTGAATTATAAGCTGACAATAAGAATAGCGACAATAAAACTGAAATAAAAGTGCTTTTCATTCATTTTGCTATTATTTGTTTCGTTTGTATTCATTGGTGAGAATCGAGTGCTTCGAATGGCTTTTCTGATGAGTTTTAATTTAGTGATTCGTTTTGTTGAAGTGATGCTCACTTTGTCCTATTGTCTGAATTCAATGTCTGTCTATGTGTAGCGCTTTCTTAATGTCACAGACCTATTGTCGACCACTGAGTTGCGACCATAAGACAAAGGCAGTAGAATTAAGGGCCGCACCCTTTAATTAAATGGACAAAATTTAAATTAAAATTTTAAGCAATTATTGTTTTGAGCCTAAGCTAAGTCTTTATTGTTTCAAAGCAGTTGTTCTTCAATTTCCTGTGTTATGAGAGGAATGTCGAGTGAGACCTGTCATTGATGCCAATGTCAAAGCCATGAACTCATTGTAACAGGACTTGAGGGCATTCCTGACGCCATAGGATTTACTAAATTCAATGTCTATTAGAGTGCGATTCGGTTTGCGTTTCGATGTTTTCATTTAAGTGATGGAAGTCTGCGATAGTCTTACAAGAGGTCATCATTTGTCAGTTTGGTTGTGATTTCGGTGACGGCAGACATTGATGTCAATTAGTTGATGGTATATAATCGGTTGCAGTGCCGCCAACTTTTTACAAGCATTGAGCGCCACTTCTTCACAATATTTGCCTTCAATTCGATGTCTTTGACTAAATTGAATGTTTGAATGTCTTGCTCTCATAATTTGCGGTTTGCATTTCAAATCATAGCCAGTGATACCCCCAATGACTACCATTCCTATACCTGACGGCACTGAATATTTGGCTTCGATTCCGCCTCTTTTGCCAGAAATGCAAATTCAATGGCCTTTTTGGAAAAGAATTGCCGAAAGCCATCAAATATCATAATCGCAATGACTTTCTATAGCTGTCTATTTAACTCACTCTGCAAGTAATGCTCAGTGCATGCAATCACCGGTACCTCCAATTCCTCCATTAATAGCATTTCATAACAATAATGACAATCTCTTCTTAACGTCATTACAAATGCCAAACATTATCGCTTCGGCTCATAGTTTAGGCAAAACATTCGGATCAAACTTTGAATCTCTGTTCGCATTCACACGAATTAGACAATTGAAGAGAGAGAGAGAGATAGAGAGAAAGAGAGAGGGAGAGAGAGACCAGTTCAGTATTCGTGGAGGAATACTTCGGGTCTGCCGTTTGGCTCATCATAAGGCTGTAAGCACTCATTCATTCTTATAGTTGCGATAGTTTGCGGAGTATTGCATATTAAACACTAAACAAAATTAAGCAAAGTTTGTCTAATCACGCAATGTCTCGATGGATATAATTTATTGAGAATTGGCTACACCTACACAACAGCACAGCACAGTTCCGAGAGGGCAACGAAATGTTAATTGTATGAAAAACTATCGGTGCGCTCGGCTATGTAGCAAAAGAGAGGCACTGACTCAACGCTGTTATGTATGACTTGCGTGCATCCACTTAGAGATGGATACAAACAAAGCTATAATAACTTTACACTGAAGTAAATATCAGATACACTTTTTAGGCAATAATTGCGAGCCTTCGCCACATCTGAGCTTACATTCAGATCCTTATTATATGTGAAATAAAAAATATCCGAAACACAAGTGAACTAAAAAATACATTTATTCTCTGATCTTCTCTTTTGGTTCATAACTCGTCTGATAAGCAGAGAGAGAGAGAGGCATAACATATCATTCCATAGTATAGTATATTATTGGTATGGCTTTTCTCTGTATTAGTATTTATAAATTGGTTCCTAAAGCGCTCCTAATTTACATAATTACAGATTCGCTAATGGCTTTGTAATCGCCTTAATTGCATATAAAAAGTTGAGCCTTCGATTATATTGACTAAAAAATGATCATTTCTTTACTTTTCATGTGTTTCATATGGCGATCCCCAATCAACAGGTGTGTGATGTGTCTGTGTTTTTGTTCGCAAATATTTGTTTTTGCCCCAACACAGTATTAATTAAAATTTACAAAAAGTCAATTGAAAATTCAGAATTCATAACAAGAAAAAATTGAATTTGAATCACAATTTGTAGAATTGGAGCAAATGTTTGAAAAACTTAATGAGTTTTGTTTGCAGTCATTATTTACTCAATGTTTTCTTTTTTTTAACTTTGAATCTTTGAATTTTATCCTATATTTAAAGTCAAATAAATTTTCACTCGATATTAATATTCTAATGAACTCTCATTTTTCAGTGCAATTTATTAGTGAAAATATTTTAAGTGAAAAAATATATTTTAATAATTTTTTTTCTCAAACAATACGCCTACGAATTATGACATTCATAGTTGTGTTAAATCTATTGCTATTTCTTTCCATCCGTTCAGCGGATAATAAGTCAGAAAATATTCATTAAAATACATATTTTTGCCAAAAATCGTAAAAATATAAATTATAAGTGAAAACAATATTAAATAGATTTCAATTGAAAATATGTTTGATTAATATTTAAAGCCATGAAAAGCATCTAAAATACAGATCAGGTTTTCGACTGTGAGAGAAAAGTTTGCGAACAAAATAAGCGAAACAAAACAAACATAGAATTCATGCTGTTTTGCATCCGTACCACAAGAAGTCACATCATGTAAGAATCAAAACATAAAGAACTTAATTTTACACTTTGGCTCATTTGTGGTGTCGAGAGAGAGAGAGAGAGAGAGAGAGAGAGAGAGAGAGAGAGAGAGAGAGAGATTTTGAATTGGGACCCGTAATGAAAAACTAATAATTGGTTTATGTTTATAAATAAATAATTCTAGTTAAAAGCCATTGTAAAGAGCACAGCATAAGAGCAGTGTGTTGAGCCGTAATCTAAAAGTTTTGATTTGAGTTATTGTGAGGGATCGCACTGATCGCACGTGAGGATTGACGGCCCGAACAAATTGGTAAATAAGTGTAGAGCACTGAGCACTGGTTGGTAGCACTTTCTCTCATCAGTTTGTAAGAGTTCGAGTGTTAATAAGACGGTCGGACCGCAAAAAATCGGTTTTTCACTCTTGAAAGTCATGTTAACCCAAACTGAACTCAATTACAACTAAACAGATGAACAAAATTCTCGGGTTTTTAACTTAAAAAATTGTTATACAAATTGAAAGAATCTTTTCCTCTCTTCTGTTTGTTATGTGTTCTTCGGATATTAGAGGGAAAGGTGTCTGAAGTGCTGGTGCTTTAATAGGTTTTACAGTTTGATGATTAATGACTCTTTTTCTTAGTTTTCATTCTAGTCTTGAAAAACAGTTCGTACCGATTGTAGGGCGCGTTCGGGTCTTCTCTCACAACACATTTCTCGGCTCAAAACACAAGAATTTTTCTCAACTTTTTCTCTTTTATCTTATTTTTGAAGAAAAACATAAAATGTTTTCTCCAAAACATAAAACTGAGAGAAATGAAGAATTTTTCGATAAATTATTAATCAAATCATTTACAGATCAGTACTCTTGGCTTCAAAAAGGGTTTTCCTCTCGTTTTGAATTGAATTTGTGTTTGCATTGCAAACATTGATTGAATGTCACGCAAATTAAACTCTGTTAGCAATAGGTGGGCACAGCCTAGAAATGATCTGTTAGAGCTCAAGTGGCTTCCAATATGATGCTGAGTGTCTGTGTGTGTGCTCTAATTCAATGAACTTAAAAATCAATTTCATTGACAATTAATTTAATAGTAAATATACGGCTTATATATTGATATATAATGTATAGAATGCTTGCGGCCAAAGCCAAGAGTGAAGCAAAAAAGGTTTTTTCTGCACTTATTTTGTTGTTAATTCCACACATAAATTGATAAAACATTATATAACTGATAGCTTAGGCTATTATTGATTGATTTCTAAACTAATTAATAAACTTTTTGCTCTTCTTTTCACTCAGTTCTTTCAATATAAGAGACTTAATGATTGATTATCATATTATAAACAATTTTCTTCTTATTTATATATTAATTAATTTCTTAATTCACTTATAAATAATGAATCGAAATATGAAGAAAATTGATTTTTACTACTCTTTTGGTGTAATTTCTAATTAAAAGTACTAGTAATCGATTTTAGAGAACAATCGATTAATTGTTTGCAATGTTTTGCCGATGAATTTGATTTCTATGCAAAGAATGAATTATTTGTTTATTATAATAGTTTTTGTGTATATTTT